>BTPG01000006.1:30187144-30287144 GCA_036245525.1 Semisulcospira habei
TAGAACAACAGTTGAGATGCTGTACCCACTGTTTGGAAAGATCTGGGAAGAGGAGGTGATGCCAGCTGACTGGAAGGAGGGGTACCTAATCAAGCTTCCCAAGAAAGGTGACCTCAGCAAGTGTTCCAACTACAGAGGAATCACCTTGCTGTCAGTACCAGGAAAGGTCTTCAACAGGATCATCCTAGAGAGAATGAAGAGCTCCGTTGACCCCCAGCTGAGAGACCAGCAAGCAGGATTCAGGAAGAACCGATCATGTACAGACCAGATCGCCACTCTCCGCATCATCGTGGAACAGTCTCTGGAGTGGAGCTCCCCGCTGTACGTCAACTTTGTGGATTATGAGAAAGCATTTGACAGCGTGGACCGAGAGACTCTGTGGAAACTCCTACGACACTACGGTGTACCCACAAAGCTCGTCCGCCTGATCAAGAGCAGCTATGATGGCATGACATGTCGCGTGATCCACGAAGGGCAGTTCACCAGAGAGCTCCAGGTCAGAACTGGTGTCAGGCAGGGGTGTCTGCTGTCTCCGTTCCTCTTCCTACTGGCCATAGACTGGGTCATGAAGATGACCACAGAGCACAGACGAAGTGGAATACAGTGGACACTGTGGACACAGCTTGACGACCTCGATTTTGCAGACGACTTGGCATTACTGTCCCACACTCATCAACAAATGCAGGACAAGACCACGAGGCTTGCTGACATCTCATCCCAAGTGGGCCTCACCATTCACAAACAGAAAACAAAGACAATGAGGCTGAACGCAACCAGGGAAGAACCAGTCTTGCTTGCTGGCACCCCGTTGGAGGAGGTGGAGTCCTTCACCTATCTCGGGAGCATCATAGACAAAAAAGGCGGCACTGATGCAGATGTCAGAGCACGAATCGGTAAAGCCAGAGCAGCCTTTCTCCAGTTGAAAAAAGTGTGGAGTTCCAGAGAGCTGTCACAACACACCAAAGTCCGGATTTTCAACTCCAATGTAAAAGCAGTTCTCCTATATGGAGCAGAGACATGGAGATTGACAAAAACCACAGTCAACAGAGTACAGACCTTCATGAACAGTTGCCTTAGAAGAATTTTGAAAATCCACTGGCCAGAGAAGATCAGCAACGTCAGACTCTGGGAGAGAACAGAGCAGATAACAGCAGAGAATGAAATTGGGCGAAGAAGATGGGGATGGATCGGTCACAGTCTGAGAAAGCCAGCTTCCAGTATCACTAGGCAGGCATTGTCATGGAACCCCCAGGGAAAGAGGAAAAGAGGTAGGCCGAGAAACTCCTGGCGTCGAGACCTCCAAGCAGACATCAAGAGACTGGGAACCACCTGGAGTAGAATCGAAGGAGAAGCACAGGACAGGAGTTGCTGGAGGTCTCTCGTCGACGGCCTATACCCGGGTAGGGGTGACAGGCGTAAGTAAGTAAGTAAGCATGCGTGGCACTGTGAGCGGGAACTGGGGGCCGCTCTCTGATAGGTGTCGGGCGTTCATGGCAGTAGAATCCCCACAGCTGGGACCATCTCTCTTCCAGCCAGGGGGCGCATACAGCACAGGGATGCGTTGATTCACAGCCAGAACAGGCAGGCAGACTGCATGCTCGTCACAGGGCCACTGAAAATCGCCACATTGCGTGCAGGTACGAACCTGGTAACTGCAACATAGAGGCCATAATGAAGCACGAGCGAGTGTGGCCACCGAGGCCGCGCACGAATAATTCCGCACGCGAGGGTGAGAACGAACTCAAACGAGTGCACAGAGTGTGCCGACGCCCGGCGCTCTTCCCTTCCCCTGAGCGCCGGTCGAGGGCATTCACCGAGATTTTACCTGGCCATGACGCAGCGAGAAGCAAACCCACGCCGGTTGAAGCGACATCCTGAGGCGCCTCTGGACTCACAGTCACCACCCGGGTCCAAGCCATCACAGGCCCACAAGTGCAAGCCACGCCGCCCTGTCCAAGTTCGAAACAGCACCAGGCACAAGATGAAAGAGCTCCAAGCCTGCACAATCCGAGTGAGCTCCAAGTCACAGGCACGCTAAGTCCAAAACCGTATGGCAAAGTCACACGACGACCGGTCAATATCCGAGTGAGCTCCAAGCCAAGTTCAAAACAGCCCAAGGCGAGTGAGCTCCAACGAAGCCAGCACAGTAGGGTAAAATCACAATACGACTGGTCCCATCCATCACCGTAAGATTCAAAGAGACACAACCGTCTACAGGCTAGCTAAGAACTAAACTGAGGCTTATCGGGTGAGCTCGCACCGGATGGGGTGTAAGGGAGGCTACTCGGGTTACTGCCTGTACTATGGTGCCCCTCACCTGCCAACACTCCCTTATACGGACACAACCAAATTTTGGCTAAAATTAGGCTAGCTAGGTAACGTTTTCCTATCAGTAATACTATCGGTAATGTGTTTTGAGGAAACAACATCAGTACACGTGTACACTGACACGTGTGTACACCACACCGATGACCTTGTGACCTGCAATATTGCGATACACTGATAGTCAGCCAGGTTCTGCCTTGTGATGTAGGCTCAAAAATATGCATATTAATTTAAAACAAGGCCGATGCAGACGATAAATCTGCGACTCGGGTACAAAAACAATACACCCTCCAAACAATAAATTTTGATATTAGGCATTGTACTTACATCATAAAGCTCTAAGATAGTACATAAAGCACCCATACACATGTCAGCAGTATCTGTTGCAGACAGTTTTCTGACTGTGTTGAGATGCTTGATCCTGGGGAAAATAACTTTTAACGAAATGCTTAAATGAGAACACATGTGTGTATAGCTTGAAAGAACTTTAAATTGACATAACTTCACACACACTTAAAATTAATTTCAGACATTGCACATACTGTTAAAATGTATCACATAATATAATAAGAAGAGTACACAGCCACAAAAGTTAAAAGCATCAACGTAAATACAAACTAATCACACAAATGAAATACACAATAAAATATAATAATAATACATAATAATACATAATAAAACATAGTGCATACTGCATGTATTCTGAGATTTTCATTATTAAACAATAGGCTTTTGCAATGAAACGGCAGAACTGTCGAGAATATGTCCAAGAATCTCATGCAGCAGCCTACCATGTTGGAAAATCAAGACTAAAGAACAACCAAGAAAGAAACGAGCATTATTTATTGTTCCAAAAGGGATATTATTGTTAGAATGTTACAGCTCACAGCTCATAAAAGAAGAGGTAAATGGATAAGTAAGAAACATAATATAAGTAGAACACATATGAGACAGATAAAAAATATTAACACTAAACACAATATCACATTCTAACTGCATATCACATGCAACATGTAAGCTAATTAATTTAAACATCACATTAAATATGACATAATTTGTGGCTCATAATTCAGGCTCTTCAGGGTTCGAAATACTTTTCAAAAGTATGAGGCCCTTCGGCACCCCTCTTAGTAAAAGTAGGGGGCCCCACAGGAAAGTATGGGGCTAATGAACCGTCGCATGATTTATGGACAAGACAGTGAAACTTAGGAACTCTCTTTCACGGGTGGAAGCAGCTTTAGCTAAAAGAAGAATAGCGAGCTGCAAACAGCAGAGTGAACGTACGCGGTAGACCGCTATGCAGCAAAGAGAGGTTGATGCAATGCGTACCATGTTAAAAATAGCCAGCCACGTGTGTTTGGTGAAAAGTTGATGACCTGTGTCGGGACCGCACTGATGTGCTGAGTAGCGCCTACCGCTGCTTTGAGACAAAGTAGGTCTGAAAAGAAGGGGGCATGTGAGGCCCCGTGGACATGAAAGCAGAGGGTCCGAGGCCAAAGTAAGGGGCTTTTTGCCCCGGGTCCCCGCTTATTTCGAAACCTGCTCTTGCATCACAATTATCTATAGTATCCTGAAGCATGCTTCTTTTTTGTTAGTTAATTCCACTATGTTATGACTGCTTCCACTGATCACTAATCACTAAGTAATCTTACCTGACAAATCCCGATGATGCCTGGCTCTTTACAGTTGCTGTGGTAGAAGAAAGCTTCATGGCTGACCTTGATGTCATCTCGCAGAAAATTACGAGCCTACAAAAATATATCTATGGATAAGTAGCTTTTACATACATATTAATAAAATTACAAACTAAATGAACACAAATGGTTATTAACCTATTTAACACAGTAACACAAGCACCGCCAACATACTGATGGAAATCATGCATGACTTGATAGATCAATACCTGTAATATGAAGTTGATATAATTAAGCTTGAAAATAAGAGGCACAAATTCTCATGAGCCTCTGCAGTCATTCAGGGGCTCATAAACATTTATCCATTTTGCAGCTGGATAACAACTGTACAACAGTTCACACCAAAATGATACCAACAACAAAACAAGAAAGGCAAAGTCCTTATGGCTCACGTGTATGACCAATCTACATGTGTGACCTTTGTGACAATAAGTAAAGGAATGGCTTTTACACCAGCAAAATCCATGTTTTCTCAAAATTTAATCAGTTTTGACACATCTGTCAAACCCTTATGACCCTTGACCTTTGCAATGAGCGACTAAATTAGTATACATAGGAAGCTCTTATCATCATCAGCTACCTTTGTGGCAAATTTGATTGAAAAGTTTGCAAAACTGTTGATAATAACTACAATGCTATAAAAAAATGGCATATTTCACATATTTACTGACCTCTTGTGGCCCTTGACCTTTCTGAGGGGGTCATCCAAATTAGTATGCTTAGATAGGTCAAGATTACCATCAGGTATTTATGTACCGAGTTGGGTTTGAAGCTGAAAATAGTATTTAAGAAAAACATTTTTTTGTCCAAATATGGCTCTTTTTTGGGATGATCCCATGACCCTTGACATTTGCAGACATGAGACCAGGTTGAGATCAAATCCTAGAAAAGCAAAGAGTCCAGGACTCGCAACTCGCAAGCGCCCGGATTTTTGGGCAACCGTAGATAACAAGCGTAAAAGTGTTTTACTCACTCAGTTGTTATCCTGTGAAAATGCATCTAGAATGAGACAGTTCGCATGGTTCCTTTTTAAATGTTTCGAGAGACGAAAAAGAGAAACAACGATATGTTCCAATGATTGATTGCTTATTTCTGTGTCACGTGATACCGTCTTTTATGAGAACTGTCATTTCAACTTTGAATGTCAATATACCCCAGGTTATGTTCTTGTGGTATTGACTGATATGTATACGCTCTCCATATGAAAATGGCCGAAGTGCCAACATCAATAAAAACTCTTGACTTGAATCAGTATATTTTCATGTGGGGGAACTTCACGAAACACCTACATCAGGATTTTAAAAAATCGATAAGCGGGGGGTGGGTTGGGGCGTGGGGGGTGGGGGTGGGGGGTAGTTGGGAGAGAAAAGGCGCTTGACAGACATACTGGACCTTTCTTCTGGGGTCTGAAGAAATTTATAAGTTGGGGGGGGTGGGGGGGGAGGGGAGGGGGGGGAATCCTTGGGCCAAGTTGGAAGACTAGTCACTGGCAGAAAGTCTACCACGGACGACGGCGGACGGATGATGGATGGACGACCACTGGCCCTGAACATAGACTCACTTTTGCTTTGCATATGAGCCAAAAATTATATTTTTCTCTAAAATGTATTTTTTCGAAAAATACTTACCGATGGCATTACTAATAGGAAGGTACGCTTAGCTTACCAATTTCAGTCCCCAAAACTGTTGTGTATACCACACAACCAGGGAGGCGACTCTAGGGAGTCGTTACAAAGAAACCCTGAGTTGCCTCCCCTGCATTCCTATCCGGTCACGTGCTTGGCAGCTTCCCACCAGTCTTTGCCTTAGCTCAGCAGCGGCAAGCGGGGCAGGAGGGAGGGACCTCTGAGTAATGCCATCAGTAAGTATTTTTCGAAAAAATACATTTAAGAGAAAAAAAACATTTGTTTTCTCAAAACTCTTACCGATGGCATTACTAATAGGAAGAATAGCGAATAGGAGGAGGGTGCCGCCCCCTATGCATCTCCCATGTGTTCACTTTGCCAGGAAAAACGCACCCCATCGTGCGTTAAGCTATCGAGGCCCCACTATGCGCCCACTACCGGCAATTTAAGCTAGGCGTGACCTATAGCGCCTGTGGAGCCGGGAGGGAGTGTTGCGCTGCCGAGATGTCACCCATCAGATCCAGGCTGCCGCGCTGGCCGGATAGGTCTCGTAAGTAGAGGTGGGTGAAGGTAAATCACCCCGCCAGGCCATGGCCGCCCCAACATCTCTCCCTGCGCAGTTACGGTCAAGGCGGTGCTCGCAGCCATTCTCTGCTCTCATGTGCCCTGATACGCATGGTCCTCGCCTGTTCCTCTCTCTCTGGGCGTGTGGACCGCGCTCCTGATGCCTGGACGCACCTAGGAAGCACATCCCGTCGTGGGCGGACCGGCAATTCCCTTCACCGAAGGTGGGGCAGGGCTCCCGGATGTGCTCGTCTGCCGGGATGTCACGTCTGCCCAGGGTCCCAGGCAGGAAAGGCTTGAGCGCCCTTGTCCGATTGGCTTAGTTCTGCGCAGGTAAATCCCAACGCCTGGATGGGGTCCTGTTGGGGGGACTCCCGGGACTGGTACTTCGCCTGGAGCTGGCGGAGGGTCAACGCCTGAGGTGCGGCCGCTGGGGCCGGTTCTTGGCCAGAATCGTCCTTTCGGTGAGGAGCTGTACCGAACCATCAGCCCTGAACTGGAGACAGGAGGGTCGCCCTGTGAAGGCGTGGATCTAGCTCACCCTGGATGTCGTGGTGAGGGCGAGAAGGAAGCAGGTCTTCCTGGTTAGGTCTCTGAGTCGCACTGCGGGTGGAGGCTCGAACCGCTCCGAGCTGAGCCAGGTTAGCTCCCAGCGAAGGATTAGCGAGCAGGAACTGGTCGCTGAAGATCCAGGCGCGCCATCAGATCTGAGTGGTCCTTGCAGCCCCCCGGTCGGGTAGGCCCAGGTGTCGACACGTGTCTGCAATCATCGCCAGGTAACCTCCGATGGTGAGGGGCCAGGTTCTGCTGGGAGAAGAGCCACAGAAAGAGCTCGGCCAACTGGGGGGTAGTCAGGTCCGTGGGGGAGAGCTGCTCGGCTGCACACCAGGACTGGAGGACCCGCCGCTTTCCCTCGTAGACATTACAGGTAGAAGCCCTGCGAGCCGCTGTGACTGCTTCCACTGCTGCACCCGAGAAGCCTCTTGCGGTGAGGGCCTGCCGGACAATCTCCAAGCGTGTAGTAGCAGCTGTTCCGGGCACAGGTGAAAGCTGCTGTCGGGGCTGCTTGAGCATTGTACGAGGCTTGGTGAGCCTCAGCGGAGGGTCCGTGGCGAGGTTCAGAAGGTCTGTGGTCCAGCTCTTGGTACAGCTGAACGACGCCACAAGGAACAGAACCGTGTTGTCGCCCCTGAGCCTCTGGAGCACCTTTGGTACCAGGATGGCGGGAAGGAGCGCGTACGCTAGACCAGGGATGAAGAGAGCGTCTACAGCCTAGGCTAGTGGATCCGGAATGGGGGAGACGAGGAGCGGAAGCTGCCTGTTCCATCTCGTGGCGAGGAGGTCGATCATGGGCGTCTCCCAGCACGCGCAGAGTAGCTGGAAGATATCCGGGCACAGGGCCCACTCCGTGTGGAGAAGCTGACTGCGACGCGAGAGGAAGTCCGCGAAAACGCTGGGATGGCCCAGAGTGTGCCGCACCCGAAGCGTGATGCCCAGATCTCTGAACCACAGGCAGACGTGGTACACAAGGATGCCAAGGGAGGGCACGCATGTCCCATCCTGGTTCTGTATGTAGGCCACAACCGTCGAGTTGTCGGAGAGAACCAGGATCTCCTGCTGTACGAGGCGATCTTCCCAGGCGACAAGCACCAACCACACGGCGTTCGGCTCCCGCCAGTTGTTGTGTCTGTCTGCGTGGTCCCGCGGCCAGCTGCTCGAGGTTGTGACGAACTCCGGCAGCAGATGTGCTCCCCAGCCGGCAAGGCTCGCGTCCATGCAGATGGAGAGCTGGGGTGGCGGGGAGAAGAGTGGGACACCCGACACTAACCAGGACCTGTCCGTCCACTGCTGGAGATGAGACTTGACCAACGGTGACACGGGGACCAGGGCCACCGGACCGCCAGAGGACGGGCGCCAGTGGCGGAGCAGATGCAGGTGGCTTGGACGAGAGTAGAGCCTGCCGAGGGGTAGGAGAGAGTAGAGCCTGCCGAGGGGTAGGAGGTCCGTTGCTGCACTTAGGAGACCCAGCAGTCGGAGCCAGACCCTGGCCGGGAGAGATTCCGTGCGAGACACTTGGAGCGCCAATTCCGCTATCTTCTGAATCCGCCCTTCGGGGAGCTGCACCTGGTTGAGGTTGGTCAGGAACTCCATGCCTAGGCGAATAAGCCTGCACGAGGGCGAGAGATCGGACTTGCCTCCGTTGACCAGGAGTCCGAGCTGGCGGAGCATGGTCAGCAAGGCGTCACTGTCCTCCTCCAAGGCTGTCGACCTCCGGTTCCGGAGGAGCAGATCGTCCAGATAGTTGGAAGTCGGGTCTGAATAACCTCTAAAATTTATATCTGAAAGTATACAGACCAAACGAGGGCCCTGTTACTGTGTTTTTTAAAAATTCATAAGCCTTTGTAAGTTTACCACATTAATACAACCAGGCTGAACTGTAGTTTAAAACCATTACCCACCTGATAATTACGAACACCATCCCAATGGTCTGTTTGGTCTGGGCGTTCCCTCAAGTCATCAAAGCTGAACTGAAAAATGTGGTAACAATCTGAGAATAATGTAATTGGCAATAAAAAGAAAATAACAAAAAATCAATGTAAATGAAAATTTTAAAATGTGTTGTAAACTTATAATTATTTACTACAGTTACAGCCTGCAAGTGCAATAAATTTGTTTCAATGCTAACCTGTGATGCCATCACGGACAGTCAGACAAACAAAGCCTATGCATGCTCTAAACACCAAGTTCTAAGGTCCAACTTATTTAACCCATTTAACCCCACAGTCATATTTTGGAGGCGTCTCCTAACAACTACAAGTATATAATTATACCAGCTGCATGAAATTGAGTGACCATAATTCAAAGGTAGTACCAGATGGTGATGGTGCCAAGCTAATGTGACACTTTTCTTGAATTATCATGGTTGATCCATCTTCTACTGTAGTGCATCAGTGGCTGAATGGGTTAACTTAGGAATTGTCCTCTGAAGACTCCACTGTTCATTACAGTTCAGAAGGCAAACTGACCACAATAGTTCAAGAGTGGTGCCAGGATGCATACTAAGTAACATAATGAGTCCTAAGGTCAAATTCTCAACAATTTGGGAGCTGTCCTCTGAAGACTACTTTACAGTGCGTAAGTTGGATTATGATTGTTCAAAAGCAGTGCCAGAATAGCTTGGCGCTGCAATGCACCAAGCTATTCTGGTTACTCTTTTGAACTGTTGTGGTTAATGAACCTGTCTGGTTTCACTGAAGTATGGTATGTCATGCTAAATCAAAGCACCTTAACATCCACTCCATTTTCCAAGCGAGACTCAGGTTCTGATTTCAGGAGCCAGTGAGTATATTGGGGCTTATTGTCGGCCGTTCTGGATTTACCGGAAGACTTTGGCGTTGATAACGTTGCCCTGGTCACTTTTGAAGTTGAAGATTTCCCCTTCTGTTGCTTTACTGGGGATGCATCATTTGTTTCTACAACAAAAAGATATGAAGCCAAAGTGAGCAAAAACCACCTGGACCAACACTGGCAACAAATCTGTGCACATTTGTGTGCAGGCCAACTGACGCCAATGTTGTCCTAGGACCTCTTGCTTATTGGGACAGAAGTGCACAAAGACTTGTATAGAAAGGCACGCAATCACTGCACACAGGTGGTTCGTCAGGCAAAGAGTACACATATTCAGTCTGAACTTGATGCTGCCGCTTCAGACCCTAGGAATATGTTCAGGATTGTGAGCAGACTGCTTGGCAAGGTGGCCAAATCTCCTATTCTTCCTGACATGAGCAGTGACTTGGCTGCTGCCTCTCTGTCCCAGTTCTTTAACGATAAGATTGGTGCCATCAGAGAGCAGCTGTTAAAGGAGAACACAAGTGGTAAACCTGATAGCCAGGAACATTCATCCGCTTTTGCTGGTGATCCTTTCTCAGTGTTTGTGCCAGTCTCTGTTGATCAACTGCACAAAGTCATTGCAAAATCCAAGTCCACGTTCTCTAGTGTTGACCCGATCCCCACCAAAACAGCCTTGGAGAATTTGGACATTCTTCTGCCAGTTATTCTTCACATCTGCTCTGCACAGAACTCCAACAGTAGGCGGCCATTGTCATTGCAGTTCCCGACGCCATGCTTGCCGAGGACTCCTTTCCAGGCTTCAGAGTCCTGGCCCACTCTGGCGTTGAAGTCGCCAAGGATGATGACTTTGTCGTCTGCAGGGGTGCTCTATATGAGGCTGCGCAGGTCAGTGTAAAACTTGTCCTTTTCAGCAGGCTCTGCCAGGAGGGTTGGGGAGTACACACTGAGAAGGGTGACGTGTTGCTGGTGTCTCAGTGGGAGGCGCATGGACATGATGCGGTCTGAGTGACCCGTTGGTAGGTTTTCCAGCTTAGTCGCAATGGAGGTCTTGACCATGAAACCCACGCCTTAGAGCCGCCTTTCTGATTCAGGCCTGCCTGACCAGAAGAGGGTGTACCCAGCGCCAAGTTCTTGGAGGCTGCCTTCGTCCGGAAGGCGTACTTCACTGAGCGCGGCGATGTCGATGTTTAACCTCCGCGATTCATGGGCAATGAGGGCGGAGCGACGTTCAGGGCGTCCGCTGTCTGCTTTGTCGAGCATGGTTCGGATGTTCCAGCATGCTACGTTGCGTCCGGTCGTGGTCGTCATGAGAGTGGATCCGTTATTCTTTCTTGTTTTTTGACCGCAGGAGAAGATGCCCATTGACTGCGGCTAGCCAACTGGGGTTGCGAGGGGACGAGCTTTGGTTAGGCCACCTTTTCTAGGCCCCTCTCCGTGTGGAGCAAGCAGTGCTGTCCCTAGAGAAGGCTGCTTGGTCGTTCAGGGTGTGCCGAGTGATGTTGTCATCCCCAGGTCAACATCAGGCGACCAATATCCTGAACCGCCTGCATGCAGGTTTGAGACTGCGGCTTCCAGTGACATCTTTCACCTGCCGTTTCGCCCCTCGCCCGTCGCTACAGGACTTGGAATGGTCAGTGTCATGGTCCGTGGACGTTTCCTAAAGCCTGCGCGGTGGAGCTTTCTGGTGGAGTGCAGTGTGCGCAGTACTGGCCCCACCCTTTAAACCCTTGGTTCGTCTGCCATGACCTAGCAAGCTGGGACGGTGGCATCGAGGTCCTCGGGTCGTAGGTTTTATATCAGACTGTCCTTGTCCTAGTCTCTGGCTCAAAAGCCTTCCCCGGAGACACAGGGGCTTTGATGTCAGGGGTTTCCTCCCTTAGCCTTTCCGCAGCCAAGCGGCCAGGCCTGCAAGGCAGCAGGGGACTCGTGGAGGGCGGGGTCGTCTATGTCCTGTGCAGATGTGAACATCTGCCCACTGCAGCAATTGGTCATCACCAACACTACTTTTCAGCAAAAGGACAGTCGAAAGACCACCTGGATGCATCCTCGCTCCAAACACTGGCACCTTATCGACTATGTCCTAGTGCGTCAGAGGGACCGCAGTGATGTCCTCCTCACCAGAGTGATGCCCAGCGCAGAGTGCCACACTGACCACCGCCTTGGCTTGTCCGCTGCAAACTCAGGCTCCACGTCAAGCCAAAACCCAAGAAATGGGGTCCCCCCAAGAAAAAGCTTGATGTTGCCAGCCTTCAGCGTGACGACGTGAAAGCTGCCTTTCAGACAGATTTACAGCGCAGGCTCAAAGACACACCGGTCCCAGCAGACTCCTCCCCTGAAACACTCTGGGAACAACTGAAAACTGCTATTGCAAAATCCTCTGCAGAAGTCTTGGGTTTCGCTAGAAAGAAGAACAAAGACTGGTTTGATGAAAACGATGTTGAGATCCAGGAACACCTACTAGAGCCGCCCATCAGGCCCACCTAGCCCAGCCTTCCTGCCCTGTGAAGAAGTCTGCCTTCCGCCTCGTCTGCAGCAGTCTCCAGCGCAAGCTCAGAGATCTCCAGAATGAGTGGTGGACCAGACTTGCACAGAGGACCCAGATTTGCGCTGACAATGGTGACTACAGGGGCTTCTACGAAGCACTGAAAGCAGTGTATGGCCCCAGGCACCTGGTACAAAGTCCCCTGCGAAGCGCGAATGGCCAGGCACTCCTCACAGATAATACCTCCATCTTGAACCGCTGGTCGGAGTACTTTCAGAGCCTCTTCAGCGCTGAGCGCACTGTTCAAGAAGCAGTCGTCCTACAAATCCCACAACTCCCAGTAAAGGTTGAATTGGACGAACCGCCCACCGCTGAAGAGACCCTCACAGCCATCCACCAGCTCAAGAGTGGCAAAGCAGCAGGCATTGATGGAATACTGCCAGAGATCTGGAAACATGGAGGCACAGCACTGCACAACAAGCTCCATGACCTCTTTCTCTGCTGCTGGGAGGAAGGAACACTACCAAAGGATCTCCGTGATGCTGTCGTTATCACCCTGTACAAGAACAAAGGCGAGAAGTCTGACTGTTCCAACTATCGGGGAATTACCTTGCTGTCCATTGCTGGGAAAATTCTTGCAAGGCTGCTCCTGAATCGGCTGGTACCTGCCATCGCTGAAGACCACCTCCCAGAGGGCCAGTGTGGCTTCAGAGCAAACAGGAGCACCACTGATATGGTCTTTGTGCTGAGACAGCTTCAGGAGAAGTGCCGCGAGCAGAACAAAGGGCTGTACATAACGTTTGTTGACCTAACAAAAGCGTTCGACACTGTCAGCAGGCAAGGCATGTGGCAGATCCTGGAGCGACTTGGCTGTCCCCCAAAGTTCCTCAGCATGATTGTCCAGCTACACGAGGACCAGCAAGGCCAGGTCAGACTCAACAATGACCTCTCCGGACCATTCCCTATTCTCAACGGCGTAAAGCAGGGCTGCGTGCTGGCACCGACCCTCTTCACCATCTTTTTTAGCATGATGTTGAAGCAGGCCACAGTGGACCTTGATGATGACGATGCAGTGTACATCAGGTATCGTCTCGATGGCAGCCTGTTCAACCTCAGACGACTGCAGGCCCACACAAAAACCCTAGACCAACTGATTCGTGAGCTGCTTTTTGCTGATGACGCTGCCCTCGTTGCACACACAGAGAGAGCCTTGCAGCGCATCACGTCCTGTTTCGCAGACGCTGCCCAGCTCTTTGGACTCGAGGTCAGTCTGAAAAAGACAGAGGTCCTCCATCAGCCGGCACCCAAGACAGTGTATCGCCCTCCTCACATCACCACTGGCGAGTCTGAACTAAAGTCAGTGCACCAGTTTACTTACCTTGGCTGCATTATCACGTCGGACGCCAAGCTGGACAAGGAGCTTGACAGCAGGCTGGCAAAAGCGAACAGCGCTTTCGGGCGACTTTTCAAGCGGGTGTGGCACAATCAACAGCTGAAAACAGGCACCAAGATCAGCGTGTACAGAGCTGTGGTCCTCACCACCCTGCTGTATGGTTCCGAGTCCTGGGCCCTCTACCGCAGCCAACTACGACTCCTCGAACGCTTCCACCAGCGCTGCCTGCGCACCATCCTGGGCATTCACTGGAGTGACTATGTCACCAACGTCGAGGTCCTTGAACAGGCTGAAACTGTGAGCATCGAGGCTTTGCTGCTGCGGACACAGCTCCGCTGGGCGGGGCATGTCTCCAGGATGGAGGATCATCGCCTACCAGAGATCACCCTGTTCGGCGAGCTTGCTACTGGACACCGTGACAGAGGGGCACCAAAGATGAGATACAAAGACTGTCTCAAGAAGTCACTTAGTGCCTGCCAAATCGACCACCACCAGTGGTCTTCGCTTGCTGTGGACCGTGACACCTGGCGCTCCACCATTTACAAGGCAGCTGTCTCCTTTGAGGACTCTCGCAGAGCTAGCCTTAAGGACAAGCGGCTCAGGAGAAAAAACAGAGATGCCGCAACTCAGAACCCTGGCCATACCTCCCCCTGCAGCCACTGCGGTCGAACCTGCCTGTCCCGGATTGGCCTCCGCAGCCACGAACAAGCCTGCAGACGTCGTGGTCAACTCCCATAAAATCTTCGTTCGCGAAGTCAAGCCAAGATTCTTCACATCATCAACCGCAGTCTCTTCACCAGTGTTGTTCCAGGAGCCTTTAAGACTGCTGTGATTCGTCCTCTCTTGAAGAAGTCAAACTTGGCCCTGATGCTCCTAAGAACTATAGACCAGTATCAAACCTTCCATATTTGTCCAAGCTCTTAGAACGTGTGGTGGCCGATAGATTTTCTGATCATGTGTCTAGGTACCAGCTACTGAATAAATTTCAGTCTGCATACAGGCCAGGACATTCTACAGAGACCACAGTGCTGTGTGTCTTAAACGACATTCTCTGTGCAGCTGATCGTGGTGACCACTCACTCCTGGTACTGCTGGATCTCGTTACGGCATTTGATACCATAGATCACCAGATACTGCTGCAGAAACTTCAGCTGAGTCTTACAGTGGTTTCAGTCGTACCTTGAGGACAGATTCCAGTATGTCAGTGTTAATGGTGTGGCGTCTGATGTTACCCTGCTAGTGTGCGGGGTCCCTCAAGGGTCCGTCTCAGGGCCTGTTCTGTTCTCTCTCTACACCACTAAGTTAGGATGTGTGATTGACAAGTACAGGTTAGGGCGACAGTTGTTTGCAGATGACTCTGGTCTCTATGACTCATTTCATCCTGACAGTGTCTCCACTTCTCAGACAGTGCAGAAAATTGAGTCATGCTGCCAAGAAATCAAGTCCTGGATGTCAACCAACATGCTGAAGTTAAATGATGAAAAGACTGAGGCAATTCTGTGTGGACCCAAGAACAAACTGGGTGTGGAAGCACTTGATGCCATCCATGTTGGCGAGTCTCTCATCCCTTTCTCCAAGACACTCCAAAATCTTGGCGTCTTTGTCGATACCAGTCTTACTCTTACCATTGAAGACCATATCAGTGCTGTCGTCAGGGGATGCTACTTCCATCTTCGCTCCCTTGGGAAGCTACGACCTGTCCTGACAGCCAAAGCTGCAAATGCTATCGCCATTGCCCTTGTCCTATCCAGACTGGACTACTGTAACAGCTGTCTTTGGGGTCTGCCAGAGCAACTACTCAGACGTCTTCAACTGGTTCAGAACACAGCCGCCAGAATTGTCACAAGAACCAAACGAAGGGAGCATATCACACCAGTCCTTAAGCAGTTGCACTGGCTTTCAGTCAAGCAAAGAATTGATCACAAGATTCTCACTTTGTGCCACAAGTCTATAAATGACCCAGACTCACCAGAGTACCCCCGGGAAATAGTCACATGCCATAACCCAACGAGGCAGCTCCGTTCTGCTGTCCGGTCCAAACTCTGCACCCCAAGTGTTGAAAGCCACACAAACAAGCGACTTGGTTTCCAGGCATTTTCACACTGCGGACCTAAGCTGTGGAATGGACTACCACAATCCTTGAGGGACATTGACTGCATTGGCACCTTCAGGAGGCACCTCAAAACGCAACTGTTTCTTGACTTTTAATTCTAGGACTACTGTGCACCAGAAGTTGCGCGTGTTCTTTTCATTTATTTATTTATTTATTTATTTTGCGCCCTGAGCATGCTGCTAACATGGAGTGGATGTGCATTACAAGTGGACATCATCATCATCATCATTAAATTCAAGCAGCAGATGCTGAAACATCGATTTAAAAGAAAATGGCAATATTCATACTCAAAGTTCTTTCTTCATAGTCAGCTGTTTACCAACATGCATTTCACATTACAGATCAATTATTTACCACTACATGAGAAAACAAGCGTGGATGCAAGTAGGCGTCAGACATTGGTCATAGTCTGATTGCAGGGCTAAATGTCCAATTAATGTTTGTAGCATTATGTCACATGTCCTGTATAAGTGCCTTGAAGCTGCCTATGTCCAATCACATTTCTGTTGTCTTGTTCTTCGCATTTTATGTAGTTCGTCATTAGTGGTCTAAGTCTGCATTGCATGCAGTGACCACTCATAAAACACTATGTTATGTGTGCATACTAATTCTGTGTAATAGTACTACTATACTGACGAGCAAAAAGACTGACGAGCAAAAGAAATGAAACATCATCAAAACTAAAAGGGATAAAGTTATTTCCATAAGCATGAGTACGATCCGAACCTGATGTGTATATCATATGCCAATCAAATTTTCTTTCAGAATTCATGGCATGCGTATTATATATATATATATATATATATATATATATATATATATATATATATATATATATATATACAAACTCCACCTTGTTTTCCCAGATGATTCCTGACCAGCAAAGGTTGCTGAAAATCAGTACAGCATGAGTGTGTGTGACAGATGACAAATTTTTGTCATACTTAGGTTATATTTTCTGTCTGAACACATGTAACATCAAAAAAATCACCGATCGAATAGTATCATTATAATGTTGTTTTGATCACCATCAGATGCAGAGTTCCATTCCACATCAGACATGAGAGAAAGACAATCATAAAAAGAGCTTTTAAAAAAATCTTTTTGTTTTGCCTCTTGTTTTGGAATCGAATGGGATTCATGCTTGTACAAAAAAAGAACTGACTGGAATGATTCATGATCAGTTAAGTGACAGTGTTTTCAAAATAACTTTATCCCTTTTAGTTTTACAATTTCTTCCAGCAGTCTGAAATAAATGGTGAATAATTTAATCAGTGTTACTGTTATTATCCAACAACTAACAATTTGACAGAAAAGCCTTTTTATCGTCGTTAGATTAAACATAAAACGGTAAGGAAACAGTAAACGTGAAAATATGAAAGAGAGAGAGAGAGAGAGAGAGAGAGAGAGAGAGAGAGAGAGAGAGAGAGAGCATCTACAACTGCAATTTTTAGAGTGAGAGAGATCTACGGTCGTATCACAATAGTTCCGACTAAAACTTCATCACCTGTAGTCGTTTTTCTCTTTTTGGATGGCATAATTGTATGCTACAAACCCAGACAGCAGCTGCTAATAAACCAACTACAGATATCCTTTTCCACTAACAGAACACGCAGACGACTTTCGATTTCCCGCGATTCCAAACCACATCCGGCGGAAGTGTGCTTTTGCGCATGACAAGTCAGGCGAATTCCAACATGTCTGCTTTGCGTTCTGTTGTGCTTAACTTTACTAATGTGTTTCTAGAAATTTGACGAAACTGCAGCGAACCTAGTCCTGGGAAATGGTGTGTGCTTTATTTTAAATTGTTGCTTGTGTTCTAAATTAAAATATTTCATTAGAGGTTCCTATGTTGCAAGTTACGGGGCGGTTTTCTCTGTTGTCATGGAAGCTTTACTCTTTTATTTTTGTTCTGAAGTCAATTCATCTCATTCGCAAACATCTGATGGGGATGTAAAAGATAACTAAATAAAATAACAGCAGCTTAGAACTTTGATATAACATGCTTTGAAAGAGTACGAACGACACGTTTGATGAGAACTTTGGAAAACTAACTGGCAATGCATCAGACGCAAGTCCAACATGCTGTTTTGATTGAGTAATACATAATAATAATCTTCTTGAAATCACGCGGAGAGTCGAGGTCTTACTTAATATAGTGTAGTATGAGAAATAACAAAAATTTATAAGTTGATTATATGTTTTATGATCACTTTCTTATGGCCTCACTTTATTTGCCAGTTTTCCCTGTGCCTTTTCAGCATAATACCATTTACACCATTATTAATCAGCACTTTAGGTGCAGTCACATTATACTTTCACTGTCCAAAAGCTCATATGTCATCAGTATATTCTGCCAGATTAAAAGTAGTTTCTGTATGCAACGCAAAGAAAAATTTAATAAATTATTAAAATCATTAAACTTTTTATTTACCCTCTTTATCTTATGTAATTCAATTCTAATTCTTTTCAGCTGTGTGAGTGGTGAAGCATTTCAGTCAAATGGCGCTAACATTTGAGAGTCCAATGTCACAGAGGTAAGCTTATTGGCACATGTGCACATGTACTTACCTGAGGGCACATGCACGTACACATGCACACACACACACACACACACACACACACACACACACACACACACACACATACACACACACACACACAGACTTCTGTTGGAAAGTATAAAAGAAAGGTTTGTTTACATGTATATATTATATGAATGTGTTGTTGTTTGTTTCTTTAATTCCTGAAAAAATGCAAGTACATTTGAGTATACATTTGCATATAACTGATTTTTGTTGATCATTATGTACCTTTTGTAACCTCATTTATAGATAAATTGTTCGCTCATTTGAGACATGCTGTACCCGATACACAGCATAAAGCCATGTATCCGGATGCAGTACATCTTGAATGTGTTAACTGTTTGGCTGTTGGTAGCTCTTTTTGTCTCGGTGATTCCGACATGTATCGCCTTAATAAAAAGTGCTAACAAGAGCCAATGGGTTAAAATTTCATTGGTGAATGTTATCATGAACTATATTATATAAGCCAGTCTGTGTCAGGCTGTGGTGTTTCATCTCACTGAGCCATGTTATGGTCAAAGTTCACAAAATTTGATAGTTGTCCTATGAAAACTACATTACAGTTCAGAAGACCTACTATAATGGTTCAAGAGAGGTGCCAGAATTACTTGGCATCTGCTGGTGCCAAGCTATTGCACCACCCATGAGCTATCATGGTCAATACCGATATAAAATTGCTAATGTTTGTGTTTCAGAATTCCCAAAATGGATTCAAGTTTGCAGCGCCCTCAGAGTGCCCTGGCCAGGGGTGTTCAAATCACCGAACTGTCTGATGGCTGCATGAACCCAGAACCGGTTATCATGCAAGAGTCAGATATTCTTATGGAACAGTATCTTTCTCCAACTAAACTTGTAAGGGCAGCTCTGTTATGTATTTTGTTTTGATTAAAGCATTTGTCTATCCTGCTGATAGATGGCCTTTCATTTTTTCAGCCTCTGTCAGAATTTGTCAATCAAATACAGAGAATTTTCAGTTAACGTAACGCCTGTTAAAGTCTTAAAGATTATTCGATTTTTTACTGTTAAGAAGAAAAAATAATGTAAGTATCCCTTTTCCATTAACTTGGCTAGCGCATTTAACCCATTACTTCCTGAGGCTGATTTTAAAAAAAAAAATTGCTTATTGTCATATGAAGGCTACATTACCCGTTAGGAGATAGATCAACCATTTTAGTTCAAGGTTGTGCCAGAATAGGTTGGTGCCTCAGACACCAAGCTATTCTGCCACCACCCTTGAGCTGTCATAGTCAAATTTATTTCAAGCAATAATTTATTAGGATGAAAGGGTTAAAGGAGCCAAACTAATCTGGCAGTACCCTTAGATCATGATGACCAGTCCGTCTCCTGACAACTTGAGTGATTGTGTTAAAAGAAAAGAATGGAGAATGATCAGGCACAAGTTTATAATTCAATATCCATTTTCTTCCCAGGTGGCCTTGAACTGCCATGGCAAGTCCTTCACATCACAGTTGTGGTGCCTTGGATGTGTTAACCCTTTGTGTGTCGGTAGTTTGTTTTCTCAAAACACATTACCGATGGTATTACTTATAGGAATGTTACCTAGCTAGCCTAATTTTAGCCAAAATTTGGTTGTGTCCGTATAAGGGAGTGTTGGCAGGAGAGGGGCGCCATTGACCAGGCCAAAACCCGAGTAGCCTCTCCTTAGTCCCACCCGGAACGAGATTACCCGGCATACCTCAGTTTAGTTCTTAGCTAGCCTGTAGACGGTTGTGTCTGTACGTCGCTCTTCGATTCCTACGGTTTGGTTGTGACCGGTCGTCTGGCGTGGTTCTCTCGGTTGTGCTGGATGGTAGCTTACTCGACTTTTTGTGCCTGGGATTGTTTGAACTAGACTTGGTGCTCACGAGGATTGTGACCGGTCTTCTCGTGACTTTGACAGTCTGTGGTGGACTTAGCGTGCCGGGGGTTTGGTGCTCACTCAGATTTCGCGGGCTTGGAGCCCTCTCGGACTACATGCCTTGTCTGGCGTGCCTGTGATGACTTGGACCCGGGTGGTGGCTGTGAGTCCGGTGGGCCTCAGAACTTCGCTTCCACAGGCTTGGGTTTGCTCCTCACTCCGTTATGGCCAGGTAAAATCTCGGTGAATGCCCTCGACCAGTGCTCAGGGGAAGGGAAGAGCGCTGAGCGTTGGCACGCGCTGTGCACTCGTTTGATTTCGTTTCACCCTCGCGCGCGAAATTATTGGTGCACGGCCTCGGCGGCCACGCTCGCTCATTCTTCATTATGGCCTCTATGTTGCAGTTACCAGGTTCATACCTGCACGCAATGTGGCGAATTTCAGTGGACCTGTGATGAGCAGGGATGTGATTCGGCGCATACCTACACTGTTTGCGCCCCCTGCCTGGAAGATAGATGGTCCCAGCTGTGGGGATTCTACTGCCGTGAACGCCCGACACCTTTCAGGGAGCGACCGCCTGTTCCTGCCCAGAGTGCCACGGTTGGACCCAATACAGTTGGACCGTGATGACCTGGGCCGGTAGGACTAACATGGCGCTAAATTCTGCGGAGGGCCCTAGCAAGGTTCCCCTTACCGTGACGAACAGGACAGATACCTATGCGCACAATTCTGCGGAGGGGGCGACGAACTTACCCCTTACCGTGACGAAAAGACCAAGCCTACTACTGCCGGGCAGATGTCGGCACCTGAACATATGACGCTCCTCGCCCCAGGCCAAACGGCGGAACGCAGACCTGACAGACAGAAGGTGTCACGCTCGGGGGCTTCGGACGGAGAGGCACGAGAGAGACTCGCTCCTGGATCCGGCCCCTAGAGACGACCGCTCCACTTCCCGCTCACAGCTCAGGGAGGAGCGACCACGGCCAGAGTAGCTTCCTAGGCGACTACGCACCGGCTCCCGACACAAGTTGGACAGACCTGGATCGGCTGCTTCCGGAGTTCGCGATTGCCACAGGCCTACTGCACACTCCACGTCTCGTTACCAGGTTAGTGAATTGGTTTCCTTTTCTAGCACACTGATCGTAGTGAGCAGACCACGCTCCAGACGCAGTCCTGAGAGGTGAGAGATGACCCCGCGACAGGACCCTGACCGCCGCCATCAACCACACTCGGACAGTTCGCTGACTCCAGAAGTCCTCCCGCGCCACACAGAGATAAGAGTCGCGACAGGGGCCGGGGACGATGTACCAGTACAGTGGGGCCTCGACGCGATGGTAGGACTGGCTCGACTACGCTTCGCCGTGGCAGTTCGCGGGATCGGCCTGTCGAGACTATGCTCTTCCTCCCGGACTTCGCGGGACTACCGTCTTCCCAAGGCTTCTTCACGGACGAGGACAGTCTTGGTTGTTCCAACCACATGTCCTCCCGGACTTCCCATGACAGCAGTCATGCTAGGCCTTCGTCATGGAAGACGGGAGCCAAGGTATGTTCCCCCCCCCCTTGGCCAGTGCTGTTTGGATGAGACGCTGTATGCACCGAGACGCCCGTTCGAGACCTTTGTCTTCTGCGCAGGAACTAGTCGACTGGCAGCCGAGGGACAGAGGTGACGGTTCTGGGACACCGATGGCGTGGTCCCGGGAACGACAGGGGCGGCATCTTCCCGGCGTGCGGCAGATGGCTAGGAAGTAAGCAGTCTACCTTCGTAGGACTAGGAGTCAGCGCGGTGTGAGGACTGATCCAACCGACATCTCTGCGTGGGCCGACATCGCTCTCCTTCGTGTTAGCGCATGCAGTGCATATTTACACTCCTGCTTGGACTAGACGTCTCGTCTCTTCGCTTCCTTCTCCCGGCGGAGCGGTGCCCTCCAGCGTCGCATTGACGTGGTCTTCGCTCCACGGCGACCAAGCACTACAAGGCTTCTTCTCAGCCAACAGTTTCGGGACCTAGCGGAGGCGGTTCGTGTGGCTGCGTGGAGACTACTTGGAGTTCAAGCGTTCTTCGGCGCCTGACCAGAGTAGATGGTTTCACTCCCACCGGCCTTTTGTGCGGATACCCGGCCGGCGGTGGATGAGAGCGTGCTGATGCAGGCAGGGCGCAGCCAGTGGTCTGACGAGGATGGAACAAGAGTCTTCCTGTTCCACGTCTCACTCGGGTGAACCGGGTTCTGTGATGCGACGGAGGACGCTGTGGACCCTTGCAGCCTGGGGCGCGAGTACCGGGAGATGAGACTTGGCGACAGCATGGCAGGACCTTACAATCGTAACCTTACAGGTGGTCCTGCGCTCGGATCCCGCGACAGTACAGTCGACTCTTCTCGTACCCTAGCCGGCGGATTCGGCGGGCGATCTTCGACCTGTCGGCTCGGCACAAGTTCCTCGGCGTCGTGGCAGACTGGAGACAGACAGAGTCCTGAGGGCAGCGGGCGTCCCCAGGACCTTGTGACAGCTGGAGGTCTGACGTCGAAACCAGTCAGCAAGCCTGGCGGTAGGCAGGGGTTCCTGCGCGCGATTCTCCGTCGACTAGGCTGCCTACGCTACGGGACAGGTCCTACGTGGTTACTTCGCAAGGATTCCATCGAGGATGGAGTTCCTGGCCGGCCTGTTTGAGTGGGTCTCCCAGTAGGACGGGAGCAGTGCAGAGTAGGAGCGACCCTCCGAGCCTTACTTCGGGTTACTGTTAGGACTGCTGGCACGCCAGCGGATCATCTTCCAGGCTGACGCCTCATCTGGTTGGAGAGGAAGCGCTACGGCTGGTTTTGGGGAAGATTGACGTACACAGGGGAGATGCTAGTGCTCTTCGAGGCCAGCTGCTCTCGGAGTCGTCGCTATGGCCAGATCTTCCAGCTTCCCTGCTCGCCATCAAGAACCGATCCTGAGGCTCACGCGTGTTTGCCCGACCATCCCTCTCTGCTAGAGGCTTGCGGTGGTTATGGTAGAAGCGCAGTCGGCAGCCACGAGGAGAGCCTCTCGTCGGCTATGAAGGCAGGGGGGGCATTCTCCTGGCTTGGTTAACCTCATCCCTTCACCAGTCGTGGTCATGTCTTCCCCACGTGCCCTCCCCGACAGCTGCCCACTCCGCGCACGATGCTCAAGCAACCGCGACAGCCGCCGTACCAGCCGTCCCCGGAACTTCTCCTCCTCCACTTCTGGAGATGGTGCGGCAAGCCCTCTACCGCAGAGGCCTCCCTAGTGCGGCAGTGGATGTTATCGCGACAGCCCGCAGACCCTCAACCAGATGAGTTACGAGGGAAAATGACGAGCGTGGTGTGACGCGTGGGGCGACAACCTTCTCTCCCCACGGACTTGACAAAGCCCCAGCTGCGGAGTGCTTCCTCTGGCTATTCAATGACCAGGTCTGGCTCCATTACCATTTGGGGCTGCCTAGCCATGATCGCCGACTCCTACCGACACTTGGGCTGGCCCGATCCCGGTAGCTGCAAAGACCTCGCTGATCTGATGGCCCACTTCGGTGTACAACGCCCAGGGCTGCGTTCGCTGTTGCCAAGATGCGACCTACCTTGGGTGCTGACGTGGCTCAACTCCGTCAGTTTGAACCCCTGCGGTTGGCGCGCTTGACGGATGTGACTCGAAAGACGTGCTTCCTGTTGGCCCTAGCCACAGCTTCCAGGGGCAGTGAGCTTCACGCGCTGTCCACACGCCCAGTTTGCCTGCAGTTCCGGACGGACGGCTCCGGGCAACTTCTACCTGAACCTTCTTCCTGGCTAAGACGCGGTCTCCTTTGACGGCCCCACAGATGAGCCTTTTTCGCCACATCGGTCTGCAACGCCTGGGGCTGCATTCGCTCTTGCCAAGATGGGTCTACCATGGGTGCCTACGTGGCTCAAATCCGTCCGCTGAACCTCTGCAGTTGGCGAGCTTGACGGATGTAACTCGGAAGGCATTCTCCTGGTCGTCCCCAGCCTCAGCCTTCCAGGGTCAGTGAACGTCACGCGCTGTTGACACGGCCAGATTGCTTGCAGTTGCGGGTGGACGGCGCCATGCAACTGCTACCTGAACCATCTTCCGGGCCAAGGCGCGGTCCCTTGGGGGCCCCACAGATGATGGCTATTTGACTTTTACGTGTGACACACTCCACCCGGGAGACCAGACTACAGAACCCGGTGAGAGCCTTACGTGTGTACCTGCGCTGGACCAAGCCTCGGCGCGAGGACGTACCCGCCTGTTTCTCCCTTTGTTCCCAGGTAGTCGTGACGTCTCAGCCCAGACCATCTCCTCCTGGAACAGTTGGGCGATTCGCTCTGCCTACTAGGACATCGCCCCAGATGCAGCCACACGTGTGAACATCAGGGTGCACGAGGTCAGAGACATGGCCGCAAGTCTCACTTCGACCGCAACTGCGCAGTCAAGGACTTTGGGGTGGCTGTGGCATGGCGAACTGAGACCACATTTGCACGCTCCTACCTGAGGGACCTCTCCGCCCAGCGGCAGAACCTCTTGCTGGTGGGAGACATCACAGCAGCGCAACACTCCCTCCCGGCGCCATAGGCGCCGCAGGTATCTTAGCTAAAATTATCGGGAGTTTTGCTGCGGGAGGGCGGGCCTGAGGGCAGGGTCATTGGCATTAGGGGCGCTATAGCGGCACCCACCTCCTCTTCGGGATTCTTCCTATAAGTAATACCATTGGTAATGTGTTTTGAGAAAACAAATGAATTTTTCTTTAAAATGAATTTTTTTGAAAAATACTTACCCGAAGGTCCCTCCCACCTGCCCCGCTTGCCCCCAGTTCGCTAAGAAACTAAACTGAGGTATGCCAGGTAATCTCATTCCGGGTGGGACTAAGGGGAGGCTACTCGGGTTTTGGCCTGGTCTATGGTGCCCCTCTCCTGCCAACACTCCCTTATACGGACACAACCAAATTTTGGCAAAAATTAGGCTAGCTAGGTAACATTCCTATAAGTAATACCATCGGTAAGTATTTTTTTTTTAAATTCATTTTAAAGAAAAATTCATTTTTAGTAGCGATGATTTCTGTAGGAATCATAGGGACAAAAGAACACTTCCGACACGTAAAAGATTAACAGAAAAGAGTGCAGAGATATATAGACAAAAAACACTTTTGTGTCTCTGCAGCAACTTCTGACAGGAACAGACAACCTTGACCAAGTGCATTCTTTAGAACTGAAGGTGGACACTACGGAAACAACCCTAAACAACTTTGGTGCCCTTCTTCCCAACCTGACCATTCTGAAACTCTCTGGCAGTACCATTCCTTGCATCAGGTCAGCTGTTGACTTTTACTTTAGAAAGCAGTTAGTTAGTTATTTGGGTTTAATGCTAAACAGGCAACTAAGGCCATCTCACGCCGGACTTTAGAAAGCAGGCAGAATAGAGGAAAAGCAGGTTGCCACAGTGGCACCCTGTTTTATTTTGACGTTTTCTGCTTGTTTTCTCTTGCGCCATACCAGCAGGCTCCATTTTTTCCCGTACATCAGAACCGGGTTTGAGCGACCACCTAAATGAGAGATCACCTGTCATTAAAGACCATCATTCAGTTTTCTGTATCCATCTAAATGATGGTCTTTAACTCTTTGGCTGTCGGTAGCAGTTTTGTCTCAATGATTCCTGCAGGAATCATCGTGACATAAACCACTACTGACAGCCAAAGGGTCAATGATGGGCGACACATCTTACCTTCAAAACTTCTCTTTCACTTGTCTTAAATTTGTCTGCATACATATGGTTTTGTTATGTGTGTTTTAGTTGTATGTGCGTGCGTAGATTAGAAGTGCATAGATTAGACTTTTTTAAAGGTAGTGAGATTCTCCATATATACATTTTTTTGTAACGCGCTTAGAGCCCACTGCTCCTGGGGATTCAGCGCGATATAAATGCTCTTTATTATTATTATTATTTATTAAATTTTAGGGTCACTGTTTTCTTGCCAAAAAGGTGGTTGCAAAACCAGGGGTGGGATTTTTCCCGCGGTTTTCCGCGGACATTCTTTCACAATTCCGCTGAAGCATATTTATTTTCCGCGTCTATAAACAACAAAAAAGATGAATTTTTTTTTCTTAAATGGCAAATAATTCTCAAATGGGTTGGATTTGTATGTAGTTTGGTTCACTATCGCCCGATACTTCCGGTAGCTTTAGGTTGCAGTGGAAAATGGCGGTGAAAAAGGATATTGTTCAAGACGGAGTGCTGTTTAGTGTGCATCTGACCATAAACTGGTAAGCACATTCCATTTTTACAGGGCGAATCAGGAGTGCCATAACAAAGTCCCTTTTTTGGGGGTGTTTGGTCTTGCTCCCGTGTCGGTTTTTAGATACTTTGGCGAACGGTGGACACGCGCATACCCCCCCCCTCCTCCCCCCCCTCCCGTCGTTTGATTTTCCACGTTTTCTTTGTTACTAGAATCCCACCCCTGAAAACATAGGTACTCCTGTACTTTTACTTTAGTTTTACTGGTAATCACTTTGTTTCCTCAAAAACATTACCGATGACATTACTATATGGAAGTGTCTACTGCATTACTCAATTTCAGCCTGAGAACCTGTTGTGTTCCTACACAACCAGGGAGGCAACTCAGGGAACTGTAACCAGGGCTGTGAGTAGCTTCCTGTCCCTGTCCATCCAGTCACCTGCCACGTGGTGTCATGCCAGTCGTCTACTTAGCTTACACGTGAACGGTTGTGTTCTAGCCTACAGGACCTTGACTGTGTATGGTGTGACCGGTTCTTGAAGGGCCGGTCGGTGTTGGATTACTTGTGTTCCCTTGGATTACATTGCTACTCCTCCTTGCGTGGGTTCCTTGGATTATTGTGGTTTCCCGTCGTGCCTTGGACTTACGTGGTTGCGGGCGTCTGGTTCTGGGATTTACTCTGTGCCTTCTGGGACTTCTTTCCTGGCGGCACGTTCTGAGGGCCGTGTGGCAGGTTCCCCCCCCCCCCCCCCCCTCGTCCACGCAGCCATGGCAAGGTAATGTCTCGGTCCATGCCCTCGACCGGCCCTGGGGCCGGGTGGTGGCTGCGACCGGGTGTGCTTTCGCGTTGCTTATATGACAAATTGCATTGAGAGCTCAAACTCGTTTGCGGGGCCTCAGGAGCCCACGCCCGGTCGCCTCTCACGTCTGATGTGTGTTGCAGCTGCCAAGTTCACACCTGCCTACAGTGCGGCGACTTCCAGTGGCCGAGCGATATCCACCCGGTCTGCCTACCCTGTTCCGGCTGTGCCTCCGTTCACTGACTCTTGCGATGTTTGCGCCGCCTGGCCGGAGATCTTTGGTCGCAGCTCTGGAGTTTCTACTGGCGCGAGCGCCCGACGCTGGCCCGTGACTGCCCGTCTGCCATGGCGCCCCCCTCCTTGCTAGGAGAAGTGACCAGCCGCGCCCGCTCCAACTTTGGGGAACGAACGTCATGCGATTACGGCTCACGTTCCAGGACTGCGGCTTCCACGGTTCCCACACTGAATACGCCCGCTTACTCCTACGGGGAGTCACATAGCCGGCAGAGCGCCCCGCCTCACCGAGGCTGGCCTGCAGCAACCATCGTCGTCGTTCGCTGACCCCTGGCAGTTCTGCCGTTACACGCACAGATAGGCCCTCTCACTCCTACGGGGAGTCAGATAGCCGGCACAGCGCCCGCCTCATCGAGGCCTGCCTGCACTGGCAGTCCTGGCAGTCCTGATGTTCCCCTCAAGAATAAGCCCGCTCACTTGTATGGGGAGTCAAATAGCCGGCAGAGTGCCCACCTCACTGAGGCCCGCCCGCAGCGACCTTCGTCGCCTCGTCATAGGCATCTTGGCAGACCCGACAGACCGCTCGATGCCAGGAGTGCCATGCGCCCCCCGCTCTTCGGAAGGCGCCACCGCTACGGACCATGATGCGTGGCGTGATGACAGTCTTGTCCTCTTTGCGCTCGACCCACGTCTCGTGCCTCAAGGCTGCGCATGTCCCGGCACGCGTCGCCTCTGCGGCCCCGGTGCCCGGCGCCCGTCTCCTTCTTCCTCCGGGCGTCTTCAGAGGAGCCCGACTGATCGGACCCGTCTTCCACGCTCAGGCGCCCGCCACGCTCAGGCGCCCCCTCGCCCCTGGCGCGCCTCGCCCCTGGCTTCGCCCCGCCTGCGACAGACGAGCTCCCGGGTGAGCTGGCCCCCTTCTCCCTCCCGACCCATATGTCGTGCCGCTGCTAGCGAGCCCTGCATCTCCCAAGCCTCCTCACCCCCTCCCCCCCCCCCCCGGCAGCGCAACGACAGATGCAGCTTTTGGCCCTCCTTGTCCTCTTTGCGCTCGACCATGTCTCGTGCCTCAAGGCCGCGCCCACCCGCCCACATGTCCCAACACGCGTCGCCTCTGCGGCCCCGGCGCCCGTCTCCTTCTTCCTCCGGGATGTCTTCGGAGGAGCCCGACTGATCGGACCCGTCTTCCGCACTCAGGCGCCCGCCACACTCCAGCGCCCCCTTGCCCCGTCACCCCCAGCGCGCCTCGCCCTGGCTTCGCTCCCCCCTCCCCCACGCCGGGCATCTTGCCCTCCTGACGATGACGAGGTCCTGAGCCTGCTACCAGAGGACTCTGTCTCGGCTCTCCTCAGCGCGGACAGTTGGTCTCCCTCACCCCGCGCATGCTCCACGGACGACCCTGCATCTCCCATGACCCTCTCGGCCCCCCGCATGGAAACTCTCTGCTCCTTGGATGAAGTGGCTCGTCTCATTGTGGCCTGTCTTCCCTCGGAGGCCTGCCCGCCGTCGTCGACGCTGGCCGTCGGGTAAAGAGGTTCAAATCACTCCCCCAGCCCCCTTGCTTTCGGGACCTCGTGGATGCCTTCTCCACTCAGCTTCAGCAGGATTCGTCACACGAGGCAGATTTCTTCTCAGACCGTAGGTAGCCGGCCGGCCTCGACATCGCCTTCCGTCAGGACTGGTACTCCGGGCATTCCCAGACCTTCTCCTGTTCCCTGCCCTGGATGGATCCACCGGCGCTAGTACAAGCAGGCGGCTCCATACAGCTGAGGCGGGGCCTTCCCTGCGGCTTGGACAAAATGGCTTTCCTGGTCTGCAACACCTTGGTTTCCTTAGGCTTCCTGGAGCTCCTGACCCAAGCTCTCGTCCATCATGTCGAGGATGCCTGGCACCCGTCCCTCTCGCCCCTCCTGGGGGACCTCCTTGACCTGGCGGTGGCAGCTAACCAGGCAGTGTACCACTCCTCCGTCAACTCCATGACTGCCGCCTCCAACTGTGACCTGATGCGGCGGGATGCCGTGCTACAAGCCTGCCGAGGCCTGCCCCCCCCGACGTGAAGACGCAGCTCCGTCGCGCTCCTCTGGGTGGTTCACTCCTCTTTGGCCCCTCCTGGCAGTCAGTGAAGGACGTGAACAAGGACTGCTGGCCCAGCAGCTTGTCTACCCTGCTTTCCGGCAGCCCGCAAGGCCGTGGGTCATGCCCTGTGGTTCACCAGACCCTCCGCTCTGCCCCCTGCCGCTCACCCCCGGGCTCCCCTCTGTACTCCCCTCCGTACTCCTGCCTTCGGCCGCTCCCGACCTGTCCGGACCCCAGCCCCTGCTTGGCCCAAGCCCGCCTGCCGCCCTGGGTGCGGGAGGGCCCCCTGAGTTCCCCCCCCCCCCCCACTCCAGCCCCCGCCGACCGCTTCGGGGTCTCCAGTCGGCGGGAGGCTCACCCTCCGCAGCGAAGTCTGGCGTTCACTGCTTCCGGACGACCCCTGGGTCCTCACCACCATCTCCGAGGGCCTCCTGATCACCTTTCTATCACTGCCGCCGCTAAGACGGTCTCCCTTGTGGACCGAGATTATGATCGACCAGTTCAAAGTCGACGCCCTTTGCGGCGAGGTCGTCGCTCTACTGCAGAAGGATGCCACGGAGGTAGTCTCGCGTCACGACTCCCCAGCCTTCTACAGCCGCTTCTTTGTGGTACCCAAGCCGGGCGGCAAGTGGCGACCTGTCATCGATCTCTCGGCACTGAACAGGTACATCTCAGCCATGTCCTTTCGCATGGAGACAGCCAGGGCCCTCAGGGCCGTCGTGCAGCCCATAGATTTTGCTGTCAATCTGGACCTGTCTGACGCGTATCTCCACGTCCCCATGCACCCTGCCTCCCGACGGTACCTGCGCATCGCCTTCGGCGGCGTGGTCTACCAGTTTCGGGCCCTCCCATTCGGCCTCAACCTCAGCCCATGGGTGATCATGGATGCCGTCGTTGCCAAGGCCAGACAGTCATCCACCAGTCCGACCTCAAACTATTTGGACGACCTCCTTCTGAGGAACCAGTCGGAGGCCACTCTAGTGACGGACAGGGATGCACTGCTCCTGTTGTTGACGCGGCTGGGCTTCCTGTTCAACGCAGGCAAGTCGGACCTCATACCTTTCCGCCGGTTTGTACACCTTGGCATGGAATTTGCGACCGACCTCAACCAGGTGAGAATTCCAGAGCCTCGGATCCAGAAGCTGGCCGCCATGGCCCACCAGGTGGCCCAAGAGGATGCAGTTCCTGCCAGAGTTTGGCTTCAGCTCCTCGGCCTGATGAATGCAGCGGCGGACTTCCTGCCACTCGTTCATCTTTACTCCCGGCCTCTCCAGCTGCATCTCCTTCTCCACTGGCGTCTTTCCTTCGGCGATCTCACTGCCCTGGTACCCGTTCCTCAGATGCTTCATCCCCATCTGCGACGCTGGACGGATCATTCGTGGTTCGCGTCGGGAGTTCCTCTGGCCTCACCCCCGCCCCAGCTTTCACTCTGCGTGGATGCAAGTCTTGCCGGGTGGGGTGCTCACCTGCTACCGAGGTTCCTCATGACGTCCGGCCACTGGCCTCCGGACCTGGCAAACAGACACATCAACTGGTTGGAACTGAACGCAGTTTGGCAAGCCCTCATTGCGTGGGAGTCTCGCCTCTGTCCCCAGGAGCTCCTCGTCCTCTCAGACAACTCCACGGTGGTTTCCTACATCCAGAAACAGGGCGGGATGCGCTCCCCCGACCTATGTATACTCCTCTACCAGGTCCTGCGCTGGTGCGAAGACCGAGGCATCTTCCTCCGAGTGTGACACATTCCGGGACACCTGAACGTCCTAGCCGACTCCCTTTCGCAGCGCGGCCAGCTACTCCACACGGAATGGACTCTGCGACTGGACATCTTTCAGGTGATCTGCGCTCACTGGGAGACTCCCATGATCGACCTCATCGCCACGAGGTGGAATCGCCAACTTCCCCTCTTTGTCTCCCCTATTCCAGACCCCCTAGCCTGGGCAGTCGACACGCTCTCCATGCCGTGCAACGGTCTCATTGCTTACGCGTATCCCCCGATGGTTCTAGTCGTCAAAGTCCTGCTCAAGCTCAAGGGATGCAATGTGGTGATGTTACTGGTGGCCCCATTCTCCTAGAACAGATCTTGGACCACCAACCTGCTCAGTCTTGCCACGGCCCCCCCCCCCCCCCCCCCCTCTGCTCCTCCCCACCCCGAGCATTATGCTCAAGCACACCCGCCAGCTGCTATTCCACCCGTGCCCAGAGCGGCTTCTCCTTCACGCCTGGAGATTGTGCGACAAGCCCTCGCCGCAAGAGGCTTCTCGAGTGCAGCAGTGGAGGTGATCGCTACAGCCCGCAGACCCTCGACCAGACGCGTCTACAAGGGAAAGTGGCGAGTACTACGGTCGTGGTGTGCGGACCAGCACCTCTCCCCCACCGAACTGACTACCCCTCAGCTCGCCGATTTCTTCCTCTGGCTCTTCGGCGACCAGGGATTAGCCCCCATCACGATCAGAGGATACCTGTCCATTATTGCAGACACTTTGGCCTCCAGCGCCCGGTTCCCCGTTCGCTGATTCCACTCTGGGACCTGCCCTGGGTACTGACGTGGCTGAATTCCGACCGATTCGAACCACTCTCCTTGGCCCGGTTGGCGGATGTGACTCGAAAGACCTGCTTCCTGTTGGCCCAGGCCGTGGCGGCCCGAGTAAGCGAGCTACACGTGCTCTCAGCGCACCCTGCCTGCCTGCAGTTCAGGACGGATGGCTCCGTGCAGCTATTCACTGACATGACTCTTCCTTCCTCGCCAAGACTAGGTCTCCCTTGGCCGCACCCCAGGTGATCACCATACAGCCGCTGAAAGGAGTAAACTTTACCCGGGCGACCAGGCAGCAAGATCCAGTGTGCGCCCTGCGAGTCTATCTAAGCCCGTCCGGAGGGTACGGTCTCACTTCTTTCTGCCATTGGCCCCAGGCAGAACTGACATTACAGCCCAGACGATATCTTCCTGGCTACGCTGGGTCATACGGTCTGCCTACCAGGACCTCTCCCCGGAGGGAGCTCAGAGGCTAAGGATCTGCGCACACGAGGTTAGAGCCATGGCCACGAGTGTCGCCTTCGACCGCAACTGTGCCATCAGAGACATCGTGGTGGCTGTGGGCTGGCGGGCAGAATCAACCTTCACCCGTTTCTACTTCTGGGATCTCCCAGGCCAGCAAGATAACCTCACACTGGTGGGGGACATCGCCGTGGCGCAACACTCCCTCCCAGTGCCAGAGGCGCTGTAGGTAATACTTAGCTGAAATTGTCGGGAGTTTGCGGCTCTGGCTAAGCCCTTTTACAGGGGGTAATCTTGGACGGCACCCTCCTCCTTTTCGTAATTCTTCCATATAGTAATGTCATCGGTAATGTTTTTGAGGAAACAAATGAATTTTTCTCTAAAATGTATTTAAAAAAAAAATACTTACCAATGACATTACTCGGAGGACCCTCCCACCTGCCTCGCTTGCCGCTGGTAAGCTAAGGATTCCAACTGGCGTGACACCACGTGGCACGTGACCGGATGGGCAGGGATGGGAAGCTACTAACGGCCCTGGTTACAGTTCCCTGAGTTGCCTCCCTGGTTGTGTAGGAACACAACAGTTTCTCAGGCTGAAATTGAGTAATATAGTAGACACTTCCATATAGTAATGACCACATATAGTAGCGCACCTTCATGTTTGTGTATGTATGTTTCTCCTGCCTACTTCCTAAGTTCCGGAGAAAGACATGGGTTATATAAGAGACCTGATCCATTCTTTTTGAGGATGGAAATGATTGTCTTATTCTATACCTGCGTATTTCTGTGGGCTGGCGATTGGGTGCCTGATAGGCGGGGGCAGGGGATCTAACTGTTGTCTGTCCAGCGCTGTGATTCCCCTTGGTTTGAGTACTAGTAATGTCATTGGTAAGTATTGTTAAAAAAAAATACATTTTAGAGAAAAATTCATTTTTTTTTCATTCACCAAGAGTGAGTCAACTTTGCTTGCTTGGCAAATGCCAAGCTATTATGTCTGTGAGGGTTTTGTTTTGTTTTGTTTTTAAGCCATTTAGGTAAATGTTGGGGTGAATGTAAATCTTTAATGGCCACCAGGCTGTTCAGATTTCAGTCAGTTAACTGTTTTCAAAGTAATTAAGTGATTTCTTTCAGGGCTTCTGTTTTCACAACAGGTTAAAGGGTCTGTAGACCCCCAGGTATAAATTTTAGAGGGTACACATACCCCCATCTGAGCATAATAGAGGGTCTGCAAATTTATTTAAGAAAAACTGCATCATCTGTATGTTTAAAAAAAAAATTAATTAACTTATTTTGCTCTCTCCTCTTTAATTTTGTTGTGACAGTGTGTGTGTGTGTTTTCATGATACTGATTTTTTAACTGTTGACCTATCGTGCAAAAGCCTGTCTCCCTCTTCGCCTCTCTCTCTCACACAGAAAAACACATATATGTATTTGTCTGCATGATCATTTGATAACAGAGAATATAGTCTTTTCTGCTGAATGCAGATTGACAACCAAAGTCTGACCTGTGTGTGTGTGTGTGTGTGTGTGTGTGTGTGTGTGTGTGTGTGTGTGTGTGTGTGTGTGTGTGTGAACTAATGTCCTTAAAAGTTGGTTTCAACCCATTTAACCCGAAAGACGTATTTCTCCAATTTTAGAGCTTTTGCCTAATACCTGTGTACCAGAAGATGGCCAGATCGACCACGATAAAAAACTGACAAACTTATTTCTGTTAAAATTTCTGGACTTGCTTTTTGAGTTCGCCTCCATGCACATTGCGCATGTCATCTGTGTGCCGTCGTGCTTTAGCCATGGAAATACACGCAGCCATGAACTCTGAAAACTTTGAGTCGCAACTGCGGTGCCACACACAGCCCAGGGGTATCATTTCTGGTACTGTCGCTTGTCTATGGAGACGACGGTGTCGAAGTGCAACTTTCTTCTAAGCGATTATCTTGATCAGACGGTGCCGGATTGAAGAATCACTGCAAGTAACGCGTTCAACATGTAGTGCGCACTTTGTAATAACATGCTGACACCACACGTAAAGTAACAGTTTACCCGTCCAGTTACACTAGCACGGACCCCGGAGTCGGGGTGATTCTGAACGCAGCCGCGAACAAGCGAGCAGCTAACCGAACCAACTCGTCACTAAAAGTAGAACGACTGTCACCTACTTCTATTAGGTTATGCACGGTGGTGCAAGGATGATGCATCTCAGACGCAATTGCACTGAATTTTAGTGCATCTGACTACCCCTTAGTTACATTTTCAGTACGTGATTTTGAGTTTTAATGTGTCATAGATGCACAGACGCACTAAAACGGAAGCCCTGATCTTTCCTATTGGCTGGCCTTACCTAGCATGTTTTTCAGAACATTTTCAAGATATATGATTTCTAAACCTTTTGTCAGTAGTACGACAGTTAAACAAAGGGACATGATACCCATGAATGCATTTGCAGTTCAGAGTCAGTAAGCTTAGGTCTGGTTTAAACATTTATTTATTTGTTTCTTTTTGTTTGTTCATTCTTTTTGTTTTTTATTTATTCTTTTTTTAATTTAATTTTTTTTTTTTTTTTTTTTTTTTTGGGGGGGGGGGGATGAAGGAGCAGCAATGAAAAGACCTGCTGTTGAGTATTGCAATATTATTTAATGGGTATTGTACAGACTGTGACATTTTTAACAACTTATACCGGTACTTGACTTTCAGGGATCTTGGTTCATCGCTGCGTAATCTGGAAGTGCTGTGGATGTCGCGCTGCGGACTGGAGGAACTGGACGGCATCTCATCCATGCTCAAGCTGCGGGAGCTTTACCTGGCCTACAATGAGCTGTCCGACATCTCACCGCTCAGTATGCTAGAGGAACTGGAGATTCTAGACTTAGAAGGGTGAGTCCTGCACTGCCAGTGATAGGACTAACAAGAGACATGAACCCTTGTGAGCCCCCACAGATGCAGGGGCTCATGAGGATTTATGTCTCTTGTTAGTCCTATAAGAGGGTTATGTCTCTTGCAGCTGAGTAGCATTCACCTTGCAATGGCAGTTATGGGGTTAACCCCCCTTCTGTATGCAGCCACTTAACTGTTTATAATACCGGTGGCTGCTTGCCCCAGGGGGAAAACTCTTCCGCGCATGCAGTCAAGACAACTTGCCTCTAAGAAGCGCACACCAACGTACCCCCTAAGTGCATGCCAAAATCTGTAGAGCAGGTGTGACCTTAAACACTCAAAATTCCATTTCTCAATACTGCTTTCTGGACCCTTCCAGCTATAATGTACTTCTTCTACTAAAGCTGAACTGGTTCCATTCACCCTTGACTGAAATTACATGAAAGAAACAGAGTTACATAGGGGACATTTAGCATACTAAATACATTACAAGAAACATTTAGTTCTCCATTCCGCAAGTATCACTTATCACCACCCACACCAGCAAGGACCGTCACCCACACCAGCAAGGACCGTGTCTGTCTAAACCAATTACTGCGAATTTATTACACCTGACAAGGTTTATAAACATGTACACACTCTGACACTGGTTTCGTAGAAAAAATACAAGAAATAGTATGAGGAAGGGGCTGTGTGGTACTGGGCATGTTTTCCTGCCTGCATGCCCGAATTAAAATTCATGAAAACTTGACTGCGTGCACTTGAAGGTTGTGCACCGTGCGCGGAAGAGATTTATTAATGTCTTTATCATTTGTGAAGAATGAACATCCTGCTACTCAACAGATCCACCTGATGAGGAGAACGCAGCTGAGCCCGCGACGTAGGGGTGACGCGTAAGTGACCATGGTTTTCACTCTCTCCAAATGTTCAGCTCTTCACTGCCAGTGGACACTGATTTGTGTTTCAGGAATATTTATTAGTTCAACACCAAAGAGCCCCAGCCATCCAGGAATTGTAGATACAAAGTGGTGTCAGTAACTGCAGGGTTCTTAACGATCTATGTCTCTTGCTCGTCACGATCTATGTCTCTTGCTCGTCACGATCTATGTCTCTTGCTGTTTGATCATGTTCACTTTTTATTGACAGTGAAGCGGACCCATTCAGCCCTGATGCACTACAGCAGGAGATGGGCTCGACCGTGATGATTCAAGGGCAGTGTCAGATTAGCTAATCTGGCACTGCCCTTGAATTATCATGGTCGAACCATCTCCTGCAACAGGTGCATAGTTGTTAGATGATGCCTCCAAAATTTGGGAAATACGTGCGCCGGGCTGAATGAGTTAAAGGGTTTTTAGACTTCTTTAATAGTTAAGTCAAGGGCCTACAAAGGATTTCCATTGTTTCGTATTTGCCGCAGCCACAGTTGATGGTCTATACAGATATGTTATTGGCTTATAATGTAAGATAGCAAAAGTACTTAGCCATTTGTCATCTGTCCATCCACCCCTTCATCTGTGGTCCATACTGTCCTGTGATGGCAAAGGGCGGTACATATAGTTTAACTCATTCAGCCTGACGGATGTATTTTCCAAATTTTGGAGGCGTCATCTAATGACTATGCACCTGTTGCAGGAGATGGATTGAGCATGATAATTCAAGGGTAGTGCCAGATTAGCTTGGCGCCAACAGGCACCAAACTAATCTGACACTACCCTTGAATTATCATGGTCGACCCATCTCCTGCTGTAGTGCGTCAGGGCTGATGGGTTAAGATAGCGACCTTTGCATACCGCCACTTTGATGGCAGTCTTTGGTCATACCCTTCCTCCAATCTAAATACTTACCAGCTCTTTCGCTCACTGCATTCATCGGGAGAGAAACTTCTCAAAGTTCCATCTCAAATCTACCGGTGAACGCTCTTTCAGATATACTGCTCCATTAATTTGGAATTCCTTACCGAGTGAGCTCAGAAATGCCTCCACCCTTACGCAATTCAAGGCAAAGTTAAAAACTTGCTTTTTCTCGCAGACTTTTGTGTAATTTCTATGGTATTTCTGTACACACCCCCTGCAGACTCTGTGTGTGTGTGTGTGTGTGTGTGTGTGTGTGGCTCGTTTTCTCCTGCGCATTGTTATATTATAAATATGAGAAATGCACTATATAAATACCATGTATTATTATTATTATTATTATTATTATTATTATTATTATTACTAAATATACATCCAATTTTTTGTGAAAAGTAAGATTTTCATTGTATTACATTGTGTTACAATGTAAACCTCGCTTTTCACATAAATGGACTTATTTCAATGCAGCATGGGCCATGGTAAACCTTGTCATTTGTCTGAAAACAATCAAACTTGTTTTCTTTGTTCAGGAATAACATAGACGACGTAGGCCAAATTCAGTACCTGACCCTGTGTTCAAAGCTTCATCACATCACGCTAGATGGAAACCCCATCTGTGTCACACCCAGCGTTGAGGCTGAAGAGGTGAGTCACAACACGAGGCAAGAAGAAAGGAAGGGACCTATATTACATGCAGATATTACTGGTTGACTGTGAAAAATGAATTTTTCAATTAAAATGCATTTTTTGAAAAATACTTACGATGGATTACACTAGAATGGCTCTTAGCTGCCTATTTAGCTAAGTTCTAGTTCTTAGCTAAAATTAGGCCAGCTAAGAGCCATTTCCTAAGTGTAATACCATCGGTAATGTGTTTTGAGAAACCAAAGTGCATGATGCCTGCCAGAGTGAAGGCAACCATAACGTTTTCCTGGCTGATATCAGCCATAGTTGGCCTGGGCATTGCTGTGTGCAGGCCGAAGTAGGGCGGAGAGTCGCTTGAGGACCTTTTGGTCACTGATACTTTTTATAGGTTATGTGATTCATTTTAGAACAGTCCCAATGCACAAAAGGTCATTGGGCCAAGTAACGTCGGCCCATTGACCTTTTGTGCATTGTGAGGGTCGCTTGTGTTATGTTGCAGGTGGATTACGACTACAGGCAGGCTGTGAAGAAGACACTACCCAAACTGTTGACGTTAGACGATAAGTCGGTGGCAGAGGATGATGCTGAGTCTCCGCAGAATGTGTTTGATGCAGACTGGGCATACCTGGAGGAGCTGCAGAATGATGCTCTGATCACGGACTCCATTGAAAATGAAATTGAGACAGGTTTGTGGTACATCATTAGATCAGTTCCATCCTTAACCCTCTTGTGCAAACAGCCACTGGTACTATAAACAGTCTCAGTGTCCGCATGTTCAAGGGGGTTATTCAAGATGGTATCTCTTTGCTGGACCATTTGCCTCATTATCTCACAACTTTAAAAAAAAACTCCAAGAAATTTAGATCACGGTCAAACCTGCCTTTGCGGCCACCTTTTTATAGTGGCCATCTTCTCAAAGCAACCACTACAATTTACTTTCGATTGTTTTTACTATATAATGACCCTTTATACAGTGACCACCAGTGTATATTGCTTGCGGCTGGCTGCTGTTACTCCTGGCCACTACTTAACTGTTCATTTTGAGTCCGAGTTTGTTCAAAGTGAATTTGAGCTCTGTTTATGTGAGAATAACAATAGGTTTGTTAACCCTTATCATTCGGCATATACCAGTGTGTGAAATAAGTGTGACTAAATTAGTTCAAGGGTAGTTCCAGAATAGCTTGGTGCCTCTAGACACCAAGCTATTCTGGCACTACCCTTGAACTAAAGTAATTGGTCTATATCCTTATCTATAAGTACTATAATGTAGCTTGCAGATGGCAGTGTACAAATTTGAAGCTTTTAGCCTCAGTATGATATGGGTTAAACAAATCTTTGAAAATTGAAGCTGTATTTTGTTGGTTATGTGGTTCAGTGGTTGGTAGCAGGTCATTATGATTGTTATCGTGTTTAGTTTGTTATGTGATAGTCATGGCTGCAAGTCCTAGAAATAGTCCTAGAAAGTGATAAAACTTAGCAAACATGGGTATGTCAGACACTATTCAGGGTATGTCAGATACTATTCATACAAACACACACATGCACATGCACACACACATACACACACACACCAAAAGACTGTAGCCCGATTTAAAGACATCAGCAGCAGAGATCAGAGTTTGTTCCCCGTATTCTTTGTTACGGTAAGTGTGTATAATTTTTTTCTCAGTCCCCAGGACAGGTTTGACTGCATTAGGTTTCCATTGGTAACAAAGTTCTACTGCAGAAAAAAAATGTAGTAATTTTTCTTAGTGAACATTATATCCCAAGTGGTATGCTCTGTAAAACCACACAGTTTTTAAATATGCTGCAGTGTTGTTAGGTAGCTTGAGATTTGGACTGCTATAAATTATTGAACAGTTGTTTGAATGCCAAAACGTTTTTTTCAACGCCAGTGTGCTTCACTTGGGCCTAGGTAGCCCATGGTGCCTGGCCAAACATCATAGGTTTTCATGTGGGCATTTTCTATACCTGATAATAACTTATGGCTACTGATTGTGAAGAAGTTTAAATCCTACCTTGTATCTCCCAGAGAAATGCTATATTCACCTATTACACGGTACATATATGACAAGCTTTAACCCATATCATACTGAGGCTAAAAGCTTCAAATGTGTACACTGCCATATGCAAGCTACATTATAGTACTTACAGATAAGGTTATAGACCAGTGGCTTTAGTTCAAGGGTGGTGCCAGAATAGCTTTACGTCTAGAGGCGCCAAGCTATTCTGGCATTACCCTTGAACTATTTTAGTCAAACTTATTTCACACACTGGTGTAGTCTGAATGATATGGGTTAAACCTGTCCTTTCTTTCTCAGTATCGGTAGCAGGCAGACCTACCACATCAGCTCTCAGGCCAGCCACTGCCTACAGACCAGGGTCAGCTCTGCGGCCATCGTCTGGTTTCCGCCCCACCAGTGCCGCCAAACGGCCAGCATCCATTGGAGGTGGGCGACCCAGCTCAGCGTGGACAGAGGGCTCTAAAAAACGTCCAGCATCTAGTGGTAAATAGAACATTTTTTTCATGCTTTTTGTGGCAAATGGAGCATTTTATTCTGGCACCGAGTGATACATAAAGGTTTGTGGGGAAGGGGGGGATCTAGTGGTAAATAAACACATTTATGTTTACTGAGGAAAAACATTTAGAATCATTACTATATGTGTGCTGGTCTGAGAATCTGGACCTTCAAGCCACAGATCTCGCATGGTGATAGAGCATGATTTTAGTCCCATCAGGTATTAAGCAGAGCACGCTTGAGATATTTGTTTGTTTAACTCATTACATTCTGAGTTTGAAATTATGACTGTTTGTAGATATCCTTTGATGTTTACACCACAGCTCAGGAGACAGACCGACCATGATAATTCAAGGAAGGTGTCAGAATAGCTTGGCGCCGACAGGCGCCAGGCTATTCTGACACCCCCCTTGAAATGAACTTTCATGGTCGATCTATATCCTGTCATAGCATGTCAGGGCTTCATGTGTTAAAATTTTAGGAATTTCTAAATGTCATGCAAGGAGCTGTAGAAAAAAATTTGTGATGGAACAAGTGTGGGGGTTCAGAGTTGAAGATGCCCAATAGGTCACGGGTTCTGTACATGCTGGGATGGGACAGGTACGCGATGTTGGAAATGTAGAAGACGGTGTAGCATTACCACAGGCTTGTTTTCTGTAGATGCTGTAGATGGCGTCGAAGCTAGCAGTGACCTGACCTGCGGCACTGTCATCTGCGGTAATCCGTCCAAGGCATTGCGAGAACGGCGGAAAGCCAGCGGCAGTCAAGAATCCGTCGGCACGTCAAACCACAAGGAGGAAATTCCTACAGTGGTAGTGTCCTATTTTGAGTACATTTTTGAATATTACTTCAGTGGATGATGCTTAACCCTTGTAGCCCCGGGACCCTGCAGCAGGAGCTGGATTGATCATGATAATTCAAAGGTAGTGCCAGATGAGCTTGGCGCCTGCCCTTGAATTATCATGATCAATCCATCACGTACAACTGGTACACAGTCGTCAGACAACGCCTCCAAAAGTTTGGAAATGTGGCCGTGGGGTTAAGAGGGTTAAATACAACTTCGATTCATTTCTGTCGCATTACTATCCATACCAAAAAAAGAAAGAGAGGAAGTGAGCGGATAGACGGATGGATGGGTGAGGGAGGGTTGGATGGGTAAATGGATGGATAGATCATTAGATGGATTCATGCATGAGTGGATGGATGAATGATGGCTGGATAGGTGTGTGGAAGGGTGTTGCCATTTTCTGGTTTGGAATTTACAGGTAACCGAACTAAATTTTGTGTATGTTTGACTTTATTTATTTATGTCTTTGGGCCAGCATCGGCCGCTGTTGGCTTGCGCAGTGTGCAGGCCAAAAGTTGCCAATGTTGTTCCAGTTACCTTTGTGTACAGGGTTGTATCACGCATTCTTTATTATTTTCAGGGAACACCTTTGTCATCAGTGTCATCATCATTAAAACAAGATGAGGAGAAAGAAAAGGATGAATCGGAGGAACCAGTGGAGGCAGGGGAGGAGGGATCTATTGAAGAAAAGGACCTCAGCCACTTACTGCAGGAACTGCGCTCATGGAAAACAGAGCATGAAAAGTGGGTGCTTGGTTCAGAGTTTTTAGCTAACCCTTTGAGTGCAGATGAACGAAATGTGCTTAAAAAGGATAAGTGTAACACAGTTGTGTGTTGTTCTTGTGCTTTGTAAGCATTTTTGTCTTTTTTAAATTTGAAATTATGTTTTTAAATTTTACATGTTTGGCAGTCACCTTTTCAGTCTGGATTTCTCTTGTGTGCTAGTCTGTGATTTTGGTCCTTACAGCCTAGGGCTCTAAAGGTCTAAACTCTGAGACCAACACACTTGTTAATGTTCTTGTGTAATATAGTCTGTGATTTTGGTCCAACATCATGCACTTAGAGCCAGCTGCATGAGTGATCGCTTAGCCCTGTGCCAGTCGCTAAGTAAGGTACTCCATAACAGCAGAATGCCTTGCTTAGTGGGTGGGGCTGGACTAAGCTCACTCATGGAACTGAACCTAATGCAGATATCTTCAGAATTAACTGGTTTGTGTTCTGGTCTGTGATTTTGGACCTTAAAGCATGCAGCCATAAGGTCCAGAATTACAATTATGGGGGCTCACAAGGATCTATTCCTGCTGCTGACACCACTTTATTTCCATGTACCTTGGACAGCTTCACTTACAGCATAATTGTGATATAACGACAGGAAAAATGTGGTCCTTTATCACTTTGTTGAATCTCAAGCTCTGTATTCATTTTGTAATCTGGTAAGAACAGTTTTGTGTGGATCTGTTTTGAAGCCAGTTATCTTTCTGCACATTTCAGGCGGATGGAAAAGATAAGAGAATCCAAAGCTCCGCAGGTGTTTCGTATTGAGTACAATGGTGATGACAACGGTGCCGAGGACAATGACTCAAACTTTGATCCCTCCGAAAATGATGACCTCGACTTCCGACCAAGCTCTGTCATGCAGAGGTACCAGGCTCAACAACGAGAGAATGCGATCAGGTTGGATGGAGCATCGGCATCTCAGTACATGTCCTCTCTTCAAGGTGATGAGGATGTCAGCGTGTACACAGAATTTCTGCAGGATGAGGATGTGAGTAATGAAGTGAAATACAGCGGGCTGGAGGTGGAGGACTCGTACAGACTGAAACAGTATGAGAAATCCATGGATGAGGATGAAAAGCTGCTGAGGGAGTACGAGCGAATTCGGCAGCTGAGCAGCAAGCAGGCCAGTGATGGTCGGATGTCGCGTGATCGTGGTTTGAAGGAGCTGCGCGTACCAAGTGCAGGGGTTCCACCTGGAAGTCCACAAGCAGGAAGTGCAGGCAGGCGACCCCCGACTGCCCCTCGAGCTCCCAGTCCCATGGCCTCACCTTTCGGATTCAGGGGAGAGTCACCCACAAGTCCTAGAACAGATTTTCTGTTGTCGGCACAGAGGGATCGCCCGAAGAAAATCAAGTATGTTCATAAACCAGCACACCATAACCCCATCACTGTTGGGACACAGCTGACTGTACTCAAATGCAAGAGGCATGGATCCTCATGAGCCCCCCCCCCCCCCCCCTCCCCCCCCCCCTGCGAAGTTTTGGGGCTCATGAGGATCTCTGCCTCTTTGTCTCTTTCTTGTCTATGTGCCTCAGGCATTGTGCCTCAGGCATTTGGGGTTAACTAGAAGTGAGCTTGCAGTGATCTCAGTGTGGGGACACAGCTGACTGTACTCAGATGCAAGGGACATGGATCCTCATGGGCCCCCACAGTTGTGGGGGCCCATGAGGATCTATGCCTCTTTGTCTCATTCTTATCCACAGATGTGGGCCTGGAATGATTTCAGAGCAAAATGCCTAGTCACTGCATGGAAGGGGTTAGTGTGTTTGAAGCTTGCATATCCATCCCCCATTGGATAATACAGCTGATGTTAAAGAAAACATAAAAGAAAAAGAAAGAGCTAGTCTGAAAGAGCTAGTCATGTCAGTAAAACTACTCTAAATGAAAGAGGATTGAAGCTGAATCTGTGAAGTTTTCCAAGCGTTGTTAACTGTAGCATACATACCAGTGTCTATTGTATCTGCCACAATTTTTGGGCTCATGTGTGAAGCAAAAGTGAGTCTATGTTCTGGGCCAGTGGTCGTCCGTCCGTCGTCGTACATCGTCTGTAGTAAACTTTAATGTTTGCATTTTCTCGGAGACTATTCAAGCTACAGTCTTCAAAGTTGGCCCAAGGATACTTTGTGGCAAGACCTTTCTAAACATACCAATTTCAAAGACCTCTCACAAAGGTCAAGATCACAGGTGATCAGGAAATATATCAAAAATAGCTATTTTGGGACATAATTTATTTTTTTTTCAAATACTATTCACAACTTCAACCCCAAACTTAGTACAAAGATACCTGATCTTCTTCTTCTCGAACGCCGTCACACTTGGAGTTTGGCTCTCAAAATGAAATCTGTGGTCTTCTGTAGCACCTCCACAGGCCCGTACAGTTTCTCTTGTAGAGTGGCGGGCTTCGGCCATATCTCCTCCCTCAGCGGCTGGTGGTTCCCACAGTCCTGGAGGATGTGCTCTGCGGTCTGCTCTGCTTCTCCACAAGGGCACAGGGGAGATGGCACGAGGTGGAAGCGTCTGTGCAGGTGGAAATTGAGTCGGTTGTGCCCGGTCCTCAGACGAAAGATGGTCACCTGCTCTTGTCTGGACAGCTGATGGTAACTGTCTAGGGGCCGTTGTGGTGGTCTGTACACAGACTTAATGATGGTCTTCATCTCTGTGAAGCTGACTCCATTTTCATCTTGTTCTTTCTCTGCGCCCACTTTTGCCATTCTGTCAGCTTCTTCATTGCCGTAGATGCCACAGTGTGAAGGGATCCACTGCAGCACCAGTCTGGTGCACTTGATGTTTTGCAGTGCCCCTTGTAGACGTGGCAGTTTGCTTGCTGTTGCTGCCTCAAGGACAGACATGGCATCAGTAAGGAAGACAATCTGGGCATCAGGGTCTGCAGTGCCACTAAGGGTGTTAGCTGCGCGGACTAGGGCTTCCACCTCAGCTCTGTAATTTGTGCAGTGAAGGCCTGTTGGTACTGCCTCTGCCTGCCATTTTCCGTTTGGGTACTGAATGTACACCCCAGCCCCTCCATCCTGAACTGCATCTGTGGCTGATCCATCGGTGTATGCCCGTATCCATGCTTCCTGGGGATACTTTTTACACAAGAGTTTTTTCTCAAATACTGTTCACAACTTCAAACCCAAACCCAAAGATACCTGATGATATGTACACTAATTTGGTTCATCCCTTGAAAAGGTCAAGGGTCACAAGAGCTCAGTAAATAGGTCCAAATTAGCCATATTTTTACAAAAGATGTTTTTTCTCAAATACTGTTCACAACTTCAAACCCAAACTTGGTACAAAGTTACCTGATGGTAAGACCTTTCTATGCATACTAATTTGGTTGATCCCTCGAAAAGGTCAAGGGTCACAAGAGCTTAAGAAATAGGACCAAAATCGCCATAATTTTGACAAAAGATATGTTTTTTTCTCAAATACTATTCACAACTTCAAACTCAGACTTGCTACAGAGATAATTGATGGTAAGACCTATCTTTACATACTAATTTGGAGACCCCTTGGAAAGATCAAAGGTCACAAGAGCTCAGGAAATAGGTAAAAAAATAGCCATATTTTGACAAGAAATGTTTTTTCTCAATTACAATTCACAACTCCAAACCCAAACTTGCTACAGAGATATCTGATGGTAAGACCTATCTTTACATACTAATTTGGAGACCCCTCAGAAAGGTCAAGGGTCACAAGAGCTCAGGAAATAGGTAAAAAATAGGCATTTATTTCCTCAAAAACATTACCGATGACATGACTACATGGGAATATCTACTTCTAGGCTCAATTTTAGCCTACTTGCCCGTTGTGTGCCCACACAACCCGAGAGGCACTCGGGGAACCCCCCAGAGGGGCCGAGAGTTATCTCCCCATACCTGCCTTACCAGATCCGGTCACGAGACCATTCAGTCTTTCTACTTCGCTCGTGGAGAGAAGACGTGTCTGGCCCGCGCTCTCGCTGCCTCGACCGGTCTTCTGCCTACCGACGCTTGTTGCCGACTTCGTGTGCTCTGCGCCCGCTTCTACCCTGCCTTCTACCTGGCCTTCTCTTCCTGCTTCGTTGGGCCACTTGCGGGGATTCTTCTGCTTCTGTGGACGGCGGTTTGACTGCCCTTCCCCCCCTTCCCTTCGTTGCAGAGGTAAGGTAGCGGTAGTTCCCTCGGCCGGCCCTCGGGCTGAGAGCTGGCTGCCTGTGGGTGCTTCCCTGCTTTTGCTTTGGGGTTCGTTTCAGTGCGTAGTGCCTGATTAGCTCACGGTCGGCTGTTGCCGTGTCGCGCCCGTTTTGCACGTGGGCCTTGGGCTCCGTGTGTGTTAGCCCGTTTAAAGCCCCGTTAGCCCTCCGAGAGTGCCCCATTACGCTTTCACCGGGAGCCCGCCTACGCTTCGATAATGTCCTTGTGCTCCCGGTGCGATGACTTTAGGTGGCCGACGGACACTCACTCGGTCTCCCTACCGCGTTCGGTGGTTCCTCGGACCGCAGGTGTAATAATAATAATAATAATAATAATAATAATAAGCACATTAAATAGGCGCTTTATCCCAATTGAAAATCGGCTCAAAGCGCTGCCCCGAACTGGGCCCAACAAGCGCGCTCACGTGAGTTACGCGCATTCACTCACGCACGGAACGTAAACACAGAACTTTCACGTGGTGCTAAGGGCAAGCTCAAGCGAGCTGCTGTAGTTTTGGAAGTTCAAATCGTTTGTATTTGAAATTGGTTGGGTGGACTGAATCTGATACCAGAGTGTAAGCAGTGTGCGGCCGGGCCTGAGGTTATGTGGGCGGACCTTGGTCCTTTACCGCCGAGAGCGTGCCCGCCCGGCTTACGAGCGTTCAGCGCCCTTTGACACGTTGGCCGCCCTGGCTGTTTCCTCGGCCACTCCCGCACGGAACGGTCCCCGCTTCGGGGTTCGCGGTTTGTTCTGACCACCCTAGGGGACCTTGGTGGGGTTGTCTACTTTTTAGTTCCTAGGGTCACCTTGTCTAACCCCTGCAAGGTGGGTTCTCCTCTTTTGGGGGTTTGTATTTCTGTCTTTCTGGTCCATTCATCTGTATTTTTCTTTTGAAATTCTCCCTCCTGTCTGCGCTTCTTGTAGTTCTTTTCTTCATTTAGCGCAGGCACGTCCTGAGAAGGCCTTTGTCGCTTGCGGGACGTAAAGCAATCTATACTCATACTCCTATACTCATGTTCTGACCACAGGACCGCCACTGCTGCCACGCCCGCTGACCCTTCCGGAGGGTCTGTTTGCCGGCTTAGCGCACGTCTCACTGAGAGTGACCAGCAGCAGTCGGCCTTGAGCCGTCCGTTGACGAGCCGTCCTCACCACTCTCCCTGCACCAAGCCCGCTGATCCTTCCGGAGGATCGCCTTGCCGGCATAGTGGCCTACTTCCGGAGTAGGGCCCGGAGAGACGTCAGCACCGTCCGTCGCGACGCAGCCGCGACCCTGATCCTCACCGTTCCTCCTCCAGACGCCCGCGCTCTCGCTCGCCTCGCGAGCACCGTCAGCGGGATTCTCGACGCCCCCTGCAGGACGATGCGCTCAGCCTGCTACCCGAAGTCTCGGTCTCGGCTCTGTTGGACGAGGTTCGCTCGACCTCGCATGCGGCAGCTTCCCCGGAGCTGAAGAGGATGGTCGCCGCCTTCGTTGACGCGGAGAGGCAGGTCAAGAAGTTTAGGTCGCTTCCCCAACCGCCCGGCTTTAAGGGTCTTCGAGACGTCTTTTCGTCGCACCTACAGCTGGCCACGTCCCAGGAGCCAGTCTTCTTCTCCGACCGTCGCTGGCCCGCGGATTTAGACATCTTGTTTCGGCGGGACTGGTATGCTGGACTCTCCCAGGCCTTCTCCATCCCTCTGCCTACGCTGGACCCTTCGGCGGTGTCCCTAGCCGGCGGTCTGACTCTGCTGCGGCGGTCCCCGCTGCGGGGCCTGGACAAGACAGCGACCTTGGTCCGTAACACCTTAGCCTGCTCGGGTGTTATGGAGCTCCTCACTCAAGCCTTGGTTCGTCGGGTGGAGGTATCCTGGCATCCTTCCATCTCTCCCCTCCTAGGAGACCTGCTGGTCCTCGCGGAGACCGCCAATTGCGCCGCCTACCATTCCTCGGTCAATGCGATGGTGGCTTCGGCCAACTGCGACCTCATGCGTCGAGATGCCCTGCTCCGCCCCTGCAGTACGTTGCCGCCGGACCTGCGAGCGCAACTTCACCGTGCCCCATTGGGTGGACCCTTGCTGTTCGGCGACTCAGTCTCTACGGGTCGGCGGTTCGTTCCTCGTGATGTCTGTGCGACTTGGCCGGAGACGTTTGGTCGGACCTCTGGAGTTTTATCGGCGAGAGCGACCTCCGTCTACTATCTCTCGTCCGGCTCCTGTGGACACTTCCGCCGCCCCTTCGGTAACGACCGCCCTTCCTCGCATCGGCCCCTCGGAACGGTCTGCTCGTCGGGACCCGGCGTTGTGCGCTGACCAGAGGATCGCCACTGCTGCCACGCCCGCTGACCCTTCCGGAGGGTCTGTTTGCCGGCACAGCGCCCGCCTCACTGAGCCCGGCCTGCAGCAGTCCGCCACGAGCCGTCCCACGTTGACTGGCCTTCATCCTCTCTCTCTCCCCGAGAAGCCCGCTGATCCTTCTGGAGGATCTAAACGCCGGCATAGAGCCCTTCTCACTGAGTCCGGCCAGGAGAGACGTCAGCCTCAACCTGCGCGACACGGTCGCGCCCCCGACTCATCCCGTTCCACCGTCAGTTCTAGACACTCACGCTCGCCCCTCAAGCGTCGCTGGAGGGATCATTCGCCTCGCCGGGATCGTCGCCGCTCCCCCCGGAGGATCTGAACGCCGGCATAGCGCCCTGCTCTCGGAGTCTGGCCGAGAGAGGCTTCAGCCTTAGCTTGCGCGACACGGTCGCGCCCCGACTCCCTCCGTTCCACTTTCAGGTCACTTGATGGCTGATCAGAGGACTGCCACTGCTGCCATGCCCGCTGACCCTTCCGGAGGGTCTGTTTGCCGGCACAGCGCCCGCCTCACTGAGCCCGGCCTGCAGCAGTCCGCCATGTGCCGTCCCACGTGACTGGCCTTCCTCTCCCGTCTCTCCCCGTTAAGCCCGCTGATCCTTCCGGAGGATCGGTACGCCGGCGTAGCGCCCTACTCACTGAGTCTGGCCAGCAGAGACGTCAGCCCTAGCTTGCGCGACTCGGTCGCGCCCCCGACTCCTGCCGTTCCACTTCAGTTCAGGACACTAATGCGCACCGCTCGAGCGCCTTCGGTAGGATTACCGTTCGGACTCAACCTCCGCCCCTGGGTCTTCACTCGGCTGATGGACGCCTTAGTCGCCTTAGCCCGACAGTCCGCCTCCAGTCCACGTCGAACTATCTGGACGACCTCCGGTTGCGCAACCAATCGGAGACTGCGCTAGCCACGGACAGAGATGCTCTCCTGCACCCCCTGACACACCTGGGCTTCCTAGTAGACGACGGCAAGTCGGATCTCTCTCCCTCCCGCCGGGTTGTGCATCTGGGTATGGAATGCGCTACCAACCTCAACACGGTACGCCTTCCGGCGCCCCGGATCAAGAAGATGGCGGATCTAGCCGACCAGTTAGCTCGGGAGGATGCAGCCCCCGCAAGAGTCTGGCTTCAGTTGCTGGGTTTGATGAACGCCGCAGCGGATCTTATCCCACTAGGGCGTCTCTACTCCCGACCAATTCAACTGCTTCTTCTTCTCCATTGGCTCACGTCTTCCGGAGACTTGACGACCGCGGTCCCAGTGTCCCAGATGCTCCATCTGCACCTTCGTCGGTGGACCGACCCTACGTGGCTAGCGTCGGGAGTTCCCTTAGCCTCTCCCCCTCCACAGGTCTCTCCTTGCGTCGATGCCAGCTTTTCGGGGTGGGGGGCCCACCTCCTACCGCGGTGTCTCGCGACGGCGGGCCCCTGGCCCTCACACTTGGCGCACACCCACATCAATTGGCTGGAGATGCAGGCCGTCTGGCGAGCCCTTCAGGCCGGGGAGTACCTCCTCAGACACCAGGAGCTTCTCGTGCTTTCGGACGACACGACGGTGGTCGCTTACATCCAGAAGCAAGGTGGCACACGCTCCCCTGACCTGTGTATGCTCCTCTACAGGAAGATGCGTTGGTGCGAGGACCGGAGCATTATCCTTCAAGCCCGGCACGTTCCCGGATGCCTGAATGTCTTGGCCGACTCTCGGTCTCGCCGCGACCAACTTCTACACACGGAATGGACCCGACGACAGGACATCTTTCGGATGATCTGCGCCCGCTGGGAGACTCCCCAGGTCGACTTGTTCGCCACGAGGTGGAACCACCAGCTTCCCCTCTTCGTCTCCCCGATTCCCGACCAGCTTGCCTGGGCTGTCGATGCGCTCTCCATTCTCTGGGACGGACTTGTGGCATATACCTGTCCCCCTACCGTCCTCGTTCCCTAAGGCCTCCTCTAACTTCGGGGCTGTTCGGCGTTCCTCCTGTTGGTCGCGCCGTTCGTCTGGAACAGCTCCTGGACCACCGACCTGCTCAGCCTCGCCACAGACCCGCCCCTGCTGCTGCCCTCCCCGCGGACCATGCTCAAGCAACCGCGCCAGCCGCTGTTCCACCCCTGCCCGGAGTGTCTCCTCCTTCACGCCTGGAGGTTGTGCGGCAAGCTCTCGGAGCTAGAGTCTACTCAGGTGCAGCAATGGAGGCGATCGCTGCGGCCCGGAGACTGTCGACCCTTCGAGTCTACGAGGGAAGTGGCGAGTCCTCTGTTCCTGGTGCACCGATCATGGCCTTACGCCCACGGATCTGATGCATCCTCCGCTGGCAGACTTCTTGCTCTGGCTCTTCCGAGACCAAGGCCTAGCCCTCATCACGGTACGCGGTTACCTGTCCATGATTGCGGACACCTATCGTCACCTGGGACAACCCGATCCGGGCGCCTGCAAGGACCTAGCCGACCTTATGGGACACTGCGGCATCCAGCGCCCGACACTCCGCTCGCTCATTCCTCGCTGGGTCCTACCCTGGGTGCTCACGTGGTTGAACTCCACCCGCTTCGAACCATTACCTTTGGCCCAGCTCGCGGACTGGGCACGCAAGACTTGTTTCCTGCTGGCACTTCCTACCGCTTCGCCTGTGAGCGAGCTACATGCGCTTTCGGCTCGCCCTGCCGGTCTGCAATTCCGAACAGATGGCTCCGTCCAGCTGCGCACGGACCCGGCCTTTCTGGCGAAGAACAGGTCTCCTTTGACTCCGCCTTAGGTGATCACCATTAGGCCGCTGAGAGACCGACCCCGGTCCCAGGAGACCAGGCTACAGGATCCCGTGCGCGCCCTTAAAAATCTATCTGCGGCGATCTAAGCCCGTCCGCAGGGGACGGTCGTGCCTCTTCCTACCCCTAAGACCCAACCGGCGTGACATTATAGCCCAGACGATCTCTTCCTGGCTCCGCTGGGTCATACGCTCCGCTTATCAGGAGATCTCCCCTGAGGGAGCGAAGAGGCTGCACATTCACGCACACGAGGTACGAGCTATGGCCACGAACGTCGCGTTTGATCGAAACCGCGCTGTCAAGGACATCGTGGCAGCCGTGGGCTAGAAAACCGAATCGGTCTTTGCCCCTTTCTACCTCCGGGACCTGGCTAGCCAGCGAGAGAATCTCGCACTGGTGGGGGGACATCGCCGCCGCGCAACACTCCCTCCCGGTGCCACTGGCACCGTAGATGCACTTCGCTAAAATTGTCGGGAGTGTGCGACGGGGACAACGGCGCTGTTCTGCTGGGGGAGTTTTGGGCGGCACCCGCCTCCTCATCGCAATTCTCCCATGTAGTCATGTCATCGGTAATGTTTTTGAGGAAATAAATTCATTTTTCTCTAAAAGGTATTTTTTCGAAAAATACTTACCGATGACATGACTCGGATGTCCCTCCCTCCTGCCCCGCTTGCCGCTTTCGAGCGAAGTATCAGACTGAATGGTCTCGTGACCGGATCTGGTAAGGCAGGTATGGGGAGATAACTCTCGGCCCCTCTGGGGGGTTCCCCGAGTGCCTCTCGGGTTGTGTGGGCACACAACGGGCAAGTAGGCTAAAATTGAGCCTAGAAGTAGATATTCCCATGTAGTCATGTCATCGGTAAGTATTTTTCGAAAAAATACCTTTTAGAGAAAAATGAATATTTTGACAAGAAATGTGTTTTTTTTTCAATTACTATTCACAACTTCAAACCCAAACTTGGTACAGAGATACCTGATGGTAAGACCTATCTGTGCATACTAATTTGGATGACCCCTGGGAAAAGGTCAAGGGTCACAAGAGGTCGTGTATAAAATGCCAATAATTGTAGTTGTTATCAACATTTTTGCAAACTTTTCAATCAAATTTGACACAAAGGTAGCTGATGATAAGACCTTCTATGTATCCTAATTTAGTTGACTCATCACAAAGGTCAAGGGGTTTTACAGATGTGTGAAAACTGATTAAATTTTGAGAAAACATGGATTTTGTTGGTGCAGAACCCATCCCTTTACTTATTGACAGATGTGTGGATCGGTCATACACGTGAGCCATCAGGGCTTTGCCTTTCTTGTTTATCTGTGGTCGTCAGTAGCTTGATCACTTGAGCTTGCTGTCATCACCATGTAAGTGTACACTGTTTTTAGTGTGTGAGTTTATGTACCTGTTTCACATGAGCAATTGTGTTCAAGAAACTCATAGAAATTGTCGGTTTTGCTGTAGAGTCATAATAAATCTGAAATTTTTCATGAAATGACTGATTTTACATCCCTAAATGTGCCTCAGATATATTCAGCCCAGTACAACAAAGATTCATTTTCACATGAATGAGCAAGTTGACCAAGTTTTCAATGTGAAACAGTGCAAATATACATGAAGTCGGCATGCTTGACCTTGATATTGAAATCTGGCAGTTTCCCAACTGGGCTCGATTAGGGTTTTGAAAAGGCTCGATCTTTGTTTTGACCAAATTTTACGACTGTACAGCAATATGAGCAAATCGTATGAGTTAAGTAAAATTAGGCCACATTAGGTCAGTTGACACCAAATGATATTTTTTCTAAAACTGGCACAGAAAAACAGGGTTCATTTTTCAAGTGCGCCCTACACCATTGGCACATTATTTCCCAAAATGAACCATAACATTTTGAGCTGAGGGGCCAATGACCCATAGGTTTCTGTAGGCAACAGGCCCTTCTTTTCATGTGTTACTAAAGGCCTAACCATCTTTTCTTCTCCCCCTTCCCCCCCAAAGCTTCTCGATATTTCTGTGGCTGGCAAGGTACCTGCTTACCTCTGCCCCCCTCCCCCCCCCCCCCCCCCTTCAGCTTTTTAAGTCCCTTCTATGTATAGAAGGGACTTTTTAGGATGGGTCATGGTGGGGTGAATTTAATAGCATGTCCATGATGTCAAAGGCGGGCAGGCTAAACCTCTAGCAATTGAAGTAACAAGATAAAAATTACATCATGCCTAGTTACGCTAACCTCGCTGCTGAATGTATATTTGGCGCGAAGCGCTGTATGTATATGTATGTGCGTATGTATGTGTGTGCATATGAATGTAAACAAGAGAATCTCCTATATTTCTGTACACACAAGCTTGAAACTTGGCAAAATACTTTCTTAAGTGGGTGGCTAAGAGAGCCTCCGAGCATATTGTAACTGAATGTCTCATTGAAGACATAAACAACCGTTTATAGGAAGTTGGTTGACCCAGATTAGAGTCCGTAATTTTTGTCATATGTACTTGAACTTTTGCATATAGCTAGTTTGGAGAAAGACATTGGATGAGTTCGTTAGCCAGCTTTGTATCCTTTCAACTTCTTTAGTAAAAATTAATTCTTTTTAGAATAGAATTAAAACACTAAAAAGCCTTTACTTCTAGAGAAAGTTAGACAGTGGTGGTGACGTAAAAGAGGCAACTCCGTCACCACGCGGACACCGACATAATACTCTAAATATGATGTCATTCTCTCCTGTGCGCGCAGCTCTCTCTCACAAACATGCGCGCATCTCCAGGAGGAATAGATCCTCATTCACCCTCCAGGCACATGAGGATCTTTGCCTCTTGGAGATGTTTAGAGCGCGCGCGCATGCATACACTAACATGCACACACACATCGATGCGCTTTCAGAAGAGCATGCAGGTGACCCATGTACTCAGTATAATATCATGCAGCTAGTTGACTTTAAATTATAGCAAGACTGAAATTGTACCGTGAAGTTCTAGTTTTGTCACCATTTTCTCAAGCAAGTGAAGCGAAAGTGAAACTCATATCACGTAAAATATAAAATTATGTAAAAACTAAAACTTGCTTCATGACAAATGGCGTTTGACAAGTCAATGACGCATGTCCTGCGCCCCTTATAGAACTCACTGACGCATTGGCAGATCTGCAAGACTTTTTCAATAGGAGATAATTCATCATAGAAGGGACTTTGTGGGTTATGGTTCATCCCATCTTGTTAATATTTCAGCAGTTAGTGACAAGGTGTTCACACACTGCCCCCCTCCCCCCCCCCTCCCCCCCCCCCACACACACACACTTTGCAGTTGCTAGGAAGGTGCTCACACATGTTTGGCCCATCCTGTTTAAGAAATGACCCAATAGATTTGTCCTATGCGGGCCAATGACCCGACACATTTTCAGAATGAACCCTGAGAAAAGTGTTTATTTTTGGAGATATTTTGAAAAAACACGTGCTCCGATGTCAAATGGCCTTTAGCAGAAAAATGTGGTTTACGGGCATAACAAGTGCAGTACGCAGCCCTCTAACAGTGTAAATTATCATCTGTGCAGGGTTGGTCCCACTGGTTTGCCTGGCTCCGGCCAGCAGCCGCAGATTCGGGACATCATCACCCCTCCTGCAAAACCCAGCCTGGCAGGGTTCAGACCCCCCACCTCTGCCACCATCCAGCACAGGATACGAAGACAGCTACCGGAAGTTCCGCCCCTGCCCTCGCGGCCACCCCCTGTTCCCAAATCTTAAGATTCGTGTGTACATTTTGACGTGTGTTATGATAATGTGGATATAGACAGTGTATGGTTTAACCTTTTGGCTGTTGGCAGCACTTTTCATCACGATGATTCCTGCAGAAATCATCGTGACAAAAACGGCTACCCACAACCAGAGGGTTAATCCCCTTGTATAACTGACGTACGAACGAAATGCAACATTTTTGGAATCATCTGAAGCACTAAAGTGTTTCCGATGATTCCAAAATTATCGCATTTCTTTTGCGCGACAGTGTATATGCAGCCACTGGTACTGTTCACAGTACATGCATAAGGAAGTTAGTATGTTTTTTTTTTTCCTTTCTGAAACACATTGTGGAGGAAAAAGCAAATTGACAGCAGTTCATGTGTGAAAGGTCAAGCGTTTGCTGTAGTTTACTGGTAAAGGAGTCCTCTCTTGCAAGCTTCACTTAATGCCCCAGTGCAGACGTATACGATCATGAATTGTGCTGTATTCTTTTTTATCACTGTTTGTGGGCGTTTGTTTTTTTAGCGACCAGTCACACACTCTAGCTTGTGATCTGCCTGCAGGTTCACCATTCAATCCCAGAAAGCTTAGCGCGGTAAGACTAGGACATATGGTGTGGGGGTGTTTCCTATGTAAAAGTGGTCGTGAAAGGTTCTACAGCAGGATGTGGATCAACCATGTTAGTTCAAGGGTGGTGCCAGAATACCTTGGCGCCTGCCGGCGCCAAGCTATTCTGACATCACTCTTGAACTATGGTCTCTGCAGAACTGTGATGTAGACCTCAAAAGACATCTACACAAATTGATAATTTTACGGTCTGTAAATGTGGTCTTTACGGCTCTAAGATCCTAAGACACAGACTACAACACCGCTCACACAGTCTTCAGCATATGTCTCAAAAATCATACGGGCCATGAAAATACTGTTTGTGCCAGCAGGAAGAAGTTGCCCTGCCCACAGTGCTTTAACTGTTTGGCTGTCAGTAGTGTTTTTGGTCAAGGTGATCCCTGCAGGCATCACCTTGACTGAAATCACTTTGACACACAAATATTTAAAAAAAAGGTTAAATGTCTGAATGCATTGATAGTTTAACCTGTTCAGTGCCAGTTGACGCAGATTGTGTTTCTGCAATCCTTGCTAATTCATCATGAAGAAACTCTAGCTGTCCCAGGAACATGGATTCAGAGTATATGTAGTGTCTGCAAGAGGCATAACTCCTCCTGAGCCCTATGCCTCTTGCAGTTGAGTGGTGTTCAAATTTTCTCAGCACTCAACAGTTTAGCCCCCTTGTGCATCAAGTACCAGTACTGTTTGCAGTACCATGAGTGACTGCATGTAGCGCTACAGGAAGTTACCCCATACCATACTGAGGCTAAAAGCTTCAAATTTGTACACTGCCATATGCAAGCTACATTATAGTACTTACAGATAAGGATATAGACCAATGGCTTTAATTCAAGGGTGGTGCCAGAATAGCTTGGCGCCTAGAGGCGCCAAGCTATTCTGGCACTACCCTTGAACTATTTTAGTCCAAATTATTTCACACACTGGGGTATTCCGAATGATAAGGGTTAGCAGAAAATACTATTGGGAATGAGAAGATTTACACTAGGTGCATTCACATCGGGCAAGACTTTTGCCAAAATGTGTGCATATCTGTGATTTTTGACCTGACAGCTCAGGCCATCAGGTCCAGTTTCACAGACCAGTGCACATTGATGCCAAAATATGATGTAAAGGGGAGTTGACTCTGTCAGTTTAACTTGCTAGTACTGTGTGATTTGACGTTGTTTGGTCTGCTTGAGTTTTGAAAAAGAATTGCGACAGTGTGATTTTTGTTGTGGCTCGGAATGACTTGTGACGGAAACCATGACATAGACAGTTCAAATGGTTGAGAGTGGGTTATGCAGACAGTTGGTGTATTTGTGTCGTATTAAAAACATGTTGTTCAGTGGGTGATGCTTTTTTTGGCTTGCCCATGAGTTCATGTGTGGTGACTGTTTTCAAGAATTTGAGGAAAAAGGGACTGCGTTCCAGAATTTTGTTTGAGAGGAGAAAGGCATTTATTGTGCCTTTTGCTTTACACAGTGTGATAATTGCTGAAAAAAATTATCTGCAGGAGTAAGCATGGCACCCACATACAACTATGCTGGCCATGAGTAAGTATTAATTAATATATATGTCATTCTGAGTTGATATTTTATTTAAGAGTATGTGTTGCGCTAAGTATAAAATCCTTCACTTCTGGTGGAAGCTAAAGTGATACGTGCAGACATCCCCAAGTTAACTCTTTAGCTGTCACTAGCGCTTTTTGTTGCGATGATTCCTGCAGGAATAACAACACCCTGACAGCCTGCAGGAATAACAGCACCCTGACATCCTGCAGGAATACAACACCCTGACATCCTGCAGGAATAACAACACCCTGACATCCTGCAGGAATAACAACACCCTGACATCCTGCAGGAATAACAACACCCTGACATCCTGCAGGAATAACAACACCCTGACATCCTGCAGGAACAACAACACCCTGACATCCTGCAGGAACAACAACACCCTGACATCCTGCAGGAATAACACCCTGACATCCTGCAGGAATAACAACACCCAGCATCCTGCAGGAATAACAACACCCTGACATCCTGCAGAAATAACAACACCCTGACATCTTGCAGGAATAACACCACCTTGACATCCTGCAGGAATAACAACACCCTGACATCCTGCCGGAATCATCGCAACAAAAAGTGTTACCGACAGCCAAAGGGTCGATCTGGTATTTTACTGTAACAGTTATGGTTGGCCCTTTACATACAACTTGTGGGTAGTCAGATTAAAATGACAGTGCCCCACAGACTGGTTCAAGCCTTAACCCCCTTGTTCATGTTGCCACTGGTACTGTAGATGGTACTGATGCTGCATGCACAAGGGGTTAATTCATGTATTTTTGGATTTGGGCGGGACCAAGTTTGTTTTTGAGGCTTGAGTGCCAAGTCTCAGTAAAGTACCTGTACATTTTGTGTGGTAATATGAGACTTATTGTGTGAAAACATTACATGCATCATGTAATTATGCACCATTTATTGATTAAAGTTTGTCAGTGACATTTAAATAAATTATATACAAACTTTTACAAGGAGAGTCTGTTTCACACCAAGGTCATATATTTTATGTGATATTTTTCCAAAATTCAATACTCTTTATTGTCAACATGGTGGAGGTTTCCGCCATTTTGTTGGAAAATTTCTCAGTGTGCACAATGAAGTATCCATGGTGGAAATTTCCACCATGTGGACAGTGAAGTGTCCATGATTGAATTTGGTGACGTGGGCAATATTGCATCTTTGCAGTAAATTTCTGAGGTTAAAAATGTTTTAACTCCTAAACTTCTGTAGAATGGAAGTCATTTAGCTCTGGGTGTTTAAAGTTATAATGTCTACAATATAGATTAATGTTCACCTTGTTGGTACATTTTCCACCATGTGAACAGAAACGTATATTTATGGTAGAAATTTTCACCTAAAGTATCCATGTTTTAAATCTCCACCATGTCGACAATAAGCATTTTGAATATTTGTGTTTGGTGCTGGCTTTCAGGCTGACCCTGTCCATTCCACTAGCAGCTTGACAGGCATTTGTAAGGACAGTACACACGTCATTGTGTCATTAACCCATTTAGCCCCGAAAAACTACAGCAGGAGATGGATCGACCTTGATAATTCAAGGCTGGTCCCAGATTAGATTGGTGCCATCAGTCGCCAAGCTAATCTGGCACCACCCTTGAATTATCATGGTCGATCCATCTCCTGTAGCTGGTACATAGTCATTAGGTGATGCCTCCAAATTTTGAGGGATGCAGCCTTCGTGTTTATTGGGTTAATGTAGGTAAACTCAGTTCCAGCTGTGTGTGTAAAATGTAGTGTGTGCTGTTGTTTGTTAGGTGTAGTTTTGTTTGTTTTTTAGCACATACATTTTTTAGCCACATTTTCTCCATGTTCTAATTTGATCTGTATGATTTCTGTCTTTCTTTGTATTGAAAGAAAATGTCCACATGGCATATTATTTCTTCTTTACATCAACGTTTTATTTTTTTAATGAAATATTTTTCTGCTAAATAGTGCAAGTTAAATGCCTCTCTAAATGCATTCATGCCCGCCGTAAGCGAATAAATAATAGTCACAGAACCTAGGGACACTGCGTCTTGGGGTGGAAGCTCAAAGGACATTGTCATGGAAATTGCGCTTTGCTAGTTATGCAGCCATGAGTGTGCTTTTTCGCATCTGACATTTTTTTTCCTTCAGGAATCACATCGACAAAAATCACTACCAACAGTCAAAGGTATTCTAAATACGTAAAACAAAAAAATCTCTTTTTGAAATCAATTTTCTTTTAAAAATCTTTGTGGCAGTTTTATTTGTATATTCCGTCCTGACTTTGAGCATTTTGCCATCTGTTTTTAAGACTTAGACATTCCATTTGTAGTGATAATTGGAGAAATGACCGACCCAGTAAACAAAATGTCCTTTATACAGCTTCAAGAGCCTGATTTTTCCCTCTCATGTACGGATGTGCTTGGACCAACTGAAGCTCACATTTAACACATTCCGCTCCAGGACCGAAATCCGCAAATTTTGAAGTCGCCCCCTGAAGAGTGTATTACACTTCTGGAAACAGTTCGAGCGTGATAGTTCAAGGGTTGTGCACAACCCTTGAACTAGCACGCTTGATCCATGTCTTGCCGTGGCGTGTCGGAGTTGAATGAGTTAAGCCTATTTTTGGGGGGGCCGTTTGATCTTCTGGGTTGTGATAAGAAAAATTTTGACTGCACAAATGTCTTCTAAATTTTAAGTCTTGAGCATTTTGCGTGTTTCATGCTTGAAATGTGTTCCGTTGTAATTAGTTATTTCATATACATCAAGGTGTGTGTGTGTGCGCGCGCGGCGGTCTTGCACAGTGCATTTGTCAAGAAATATGTTCTTATTTTATCATTGAGAGAGAAAGAGAGAGTGGGAGGATGGGTGGGGGTGTTGTGAGAACGGATGAAAGAGAAAGTACGTTGGTGAGAGTTTTATCATGAATCATTTATAATTTCATTGTCCATCCAAAATGAAATTAAACGTGCAGGGCTGTGATTTTGGACCTTACAGCTGAAGCCGTAAGGTCCAAAATCACAGCCCAACACATAATTTGTGTAAAACGTGTACAAAGGTGTGCTGCATTTTTTTTTTTTTTTTTCAGTCAAGAAAATATGATGACAATAATAGAGACTGTATGATTCTTATCAAGGTAAACCTGCTGATTCTTTTCGTGAGTTTTATTGCATGTGTTTGAAGAAATTGGCTACTCCAAATAAACTGATTGAAACTTGCATTTGCTGTTGTTAGTGTTTTATTTTTTGTTTGTCATTTTGTCTCTTTTACAGTATGATTAGGCCTAAATATGCTTCTATGCACACACATATGCACGCATGCGAGCACATATACACACGCGCGTACACACGTACGCACACGCAAACACACACACAAGCACACGCAAACACACACACACACACACGCACACACACCCTTAAAGGACCAGAAAGAGACGAAATGTGTAATTATCAAAAACTATTTCCAGACCAACATTCTGACTTTATCACTCATCAGCATGCTGTAATTGTTATTGTGTGCGTATCTGGCTGGACCACTGTCTGCCGTGCAAGCAAACATATCTGGGCTGGTCTGTGATTTTGGACCTTACGGCCAGAGGCCGTAAGGTCCAAAATTACAGACCAGCACACAATGACGGTCTGGATGATACGGCAGGACCCGTGTAGTGGAGTGAAGATATTCCAGGTGTGCGAGTGTGGATTGCAGGTGAGCATAACCAGTACAGTCTTTTGAGGGAGGTGAAGGTAAGCAGGTAGGTCAAAACACCATAGACCGTCATCAACAGGTAGATTTATAGTGAGCATTTTTTTTTTCATAACCCACTCAGCTCTCTTAACTATCTGCAGGGGCGGACTAACTTGCCGGCGGGAGAGGTGTAGGCGGGGGTGGGGGGGGGGTGGGGTGGGGGGTGGCAGTTTGTAAAAATATCCTCGGGCTGAAGTCGGCTTGGGTTGACCCGCGCATGCCTGTGTACAGGGTGCGTACTGGTTGTGTACTGCCTGTGTACAGACTGTGTGCTGGTTTCATACCGGCTGTATACTGGCTGTGTACATGGTGTGTACTGGCTGTGTACAGGTTGTGCACTGGCTGTGTACTGCACGGCTGTGCGAGGAAATGAAAAAGGTAAATCTGTAGTACGAGTCCCTGCCACGAATCTCCACCCCTACACTCGTGAAGTCGCACTCCCCCAGTGCGCAAAGGCCATCGGGCCGACGTCGGTCGCCGTTGGCTATTTGCGCATTAGGTCCGCCTTTTGCGCATTTGGTCGTCGGTTTCAATGTCTGAAATATATTGAAAGTATTTGGTTGTTTCTCTCTCCCCACCCCCCCCCCCCCCCCCCCGAATACCCACCCCTTCCCCCGATGGCCCTCCCCGTCCACGCGCACACCCTCCACCCCCACCCCCACCCCCTCACACCTTTTGTTCGTTCCTTTGTTACATTCGCATCTATAAATGTATAAATGTTACTCCTCGATCATGCCCTTTACAAGAAATTCCTACCAGGCAAATTGATAGTAGCCCCGCCCGCCCGCCCGCCCCCCCCCCCCCCCTCCCCCCGCTTATGAGTTCGAAATAGCTCAGGCAGTTAAGCAACGGAGCAAGAGAGCGAAGGGAATCGCCGGGCGGGTCGTGGCCGGTTCGAGTCTCCGTCCCGGCCCCGGTAGCTGGACTCGCAATCAAGGGAAAAAAGACGGGCTTGTTCCATAGAATTTCCGTTGAAAGGTCCTCGTAAATCAAAGTGGCACCTGACAATTGCAGTGCGCCTGAATTGATCAGTGCTCAGGCCGTACTCCATAGGGAATAGATTTCCCTGTTCCCCCACCATAACCCGCCCGTCAGGGCCGTCCATTATCACTTCGGTGCCGTGGACGTTAAACCCCGAGCAAACTAACCAACGCCCCCCCCCCCCCCCTCCCCCCCCGCCCTCTTTTGGATATTACACTTCCCTGCCCGCTGTGCAGTGCGTTCTGACGTTTCAGTATCAGCCCTACTTTATGCATGACTGCAATGATCTATAGGCCAGCCTTATTAAAAGGAAATAAAATGTCACATGATGCATGTCATTGTGATGTTACCAGTGTCAATAAACACACCTCTGTCAGGGCCGGATCCAGGGGTGGGGGTGCTTTGGTACTACAGCACCCCACCTCGGCTTTAAAAAAAGAAATCATTCACTGCCAGTCTACATCATGGTCCGAGACGGAGGGGGGTGCTTTAATGTTTTTGTAGCACCCCCTACCACCCCTTCTTTCCACTGTACCGTCACAATTACAACAGTGTACAGTTTTTACATTGTCGTTGAGCAACCTCCTTTGAAAACTGATTGATCCGGCGCAGTGTACTTGCGGATACGTGCACCGTGTGCCAATCTGGACTGCGTACTGCTCGTGTGTCTGCTTTTAAATGTTACAGCTCAGTTGACAAAATATATTCTAATCTGTCGATAGACGAACGCCATGGACGTATTAACCTCTTCCCTGCCAATGGACGTACGTTTTTTCTTCTGAAATCTTCGTTTATTCAACGACCAAAAGCCGCCGTCCAAAGGACGCAAACTGTTCTCAGCAAGAGGCATAGATCCTCCTGAGCCCCCGCAGTCGCGGGGGCTCAGGAGGATCTATGCCTCTTGCAGTTGGGCGTTTTCACTTCTTTTTTTTTCGGCAGTGAAGGGTTCTACATAAAACTGAGAGCTGTGAGGCCTGGGAGTTCCATCAAACACACGCGCGTCTCGTGACTTAACCCAGACAAGGAAGTGTACAGAAACTGCGCCATCTAGCCGAAGTGCAAATTGCAGTGTGTAGAACTTGTGCGTCGTATAACCGGACAATATTCTGTCGGTTTTGTGCGCTAAACAGTCGCTTCAAGATTTGTACATCGCGTGCAGAAAGAAGTGATTGTGCCTAGAGTTTTGTCTTCAAACAAACGCCCGTCTATCTTGTTACCTGAAGGTAAGTGCACACATTTCTGTTTCCGTCATAAGTTCCGATCTGTTCCAATACATTCGGGAGGTGACTGCTGACGACAATGCAGCAGAGTTTGTTTCTTTGTTGGGTCAGTGTTTGTTTGCTTGTATCACAGATTGTTCGTCTTTATAGTACAGATAGTTCAAGGTGCAGTTCAAAGCCCGTGTGATTTGTCCACACGTGTGTCGGTGAAGTACACAACATTCTGTCGATAGTTTCAAAGTCCTGCCTTGTCATCCGAGATCTTCTTAATTCGAGATCTGTTTTTAAGTGCGCGAGGTGTCGGACGACCAGCCAGCGAGTGCAGTTAGTTAGTTCGGAGGTTACCGTCCACGGCACCGGAGTGATAATGGACGGTCCTCGGGGCGGGTTAGGGGGGGGGGCAGGGACAGCTATTACCTATGGAGTACGACCTGAACACTGATCAGTTCGGCCGCAATGCAACTGTGCCACTTTGATTTACCAGGACCTTATCAACGGACATGCTCTCTGAACAAGCCCGTCGTTTTGCCTGGACGCGAGTGCAGGAAAACCCGTGATATTTTAACTCATTCGACACGTACGGCATCCGGATACGCGGCTGAAGCCGCGTATCCGGATGCCGTTCGTCTCGAATGAGTTAAGGGATTCATCATGGCCTCGCGACGATAGTTTTGGGATTCACGAATCACGGATTTAAAAGCCCACTACCGCCGTAACTGTTCAAAGACACACTTTGGTAACAGATGGTTACGAAACGCAATACACAGGTCTAGCTATAGTTTCTTTAGATACAGGACAATCCAGTTCAGCACACGTCTTCTTTATATCAAATAACCTGACAATAACTCCACTCAGTTCTAGAAATACAAAGCTATCTGTTCGAGAAACAGCTAAAAATAGACTTACACGATAACGGCAGCGCTGAATAAATAAGTGCGTACAAGTGTGCTTTTGCTGCGTGTCCAAATGTTAAGGTTCATTAGGTGTGTCGACAAGGTATAACAAACACAACTAATGCTGAAATGTGTCTTCAGATTTATCCGTAATGGTACTTACAGATAATAACAATCACGTTTATCACGATGATGTTTTCAGTTTACAGAGTGTTAACTGAACACTCCGAACACTCCATCACTGACGGGGAACGGTGTGGGAGATGGTGGAGAGAGATGGTAAAATATTCCGCTACCGCTACCCCACCCTTACCACACCCTGTTGATAGGTGCATTCAGATTAGCCTAGACCTTTTCCAGATGTCTGGCTAATCTGGCACTACTCTTGGCATATCATGACCGACCCATTTCTCAAAGCAGTGAACTTGAGACTGAATAAAGTACAATTGTGAGAGTTGGACTGCGAGTTGTGCGTGTAGTGCCAAGACGGCAGGACACTAAGCCTACAGGTCACGTTATATATTTAAATTCAGGCAGTTGAGGCAGTGTAAGGACCGGTGTTTTTAAAAATAATTTTTGCCTTGTTTGAAAATTTGTAGTAGGGCTAAATGTTGAAATTTGCTGGAAATTTCTAGTTAGATGAGAGGAGACATGTTTGGTGCTTTGATTCATACCATCCTGAGCTTATTCAGTAGAGAATTGTGGACCTATGTTGAGTTGCCGTTGACGTAGTGATTTGAGGGGCACGCTGATTTCAGCTGTGCTTGGGTGTGGGGTTGGTAAGGAATCAGGTTCATAGCCAAGAAATGAGACCGTCAATGTGCTGTTTTTATTGTTATTTTGTGCATGGCAAATGTGCAGCTGGTGGGCGGTAGTGTTTTTTTAGGTGATTGAAATATTAGGGGATGCCTGGGACTGACTATGGCTAAAAGACTGGACAGTACGGAAACGCGACTGTGTACCGTGGCCTGTCAGGGCACCACCTGCCATATGTGATATAGATCTGAAATTGGTTTAATGTTACCATATCATTGATTTTGAACTTTGGCTGTTGGAAAACTGAGAAAATCGTGAATTTTTTTTAATTTTCCCAAAAATCGCTGCATTTGCAGTTTTATAGGCGTTTTTGCATGTTATACATCGTAACACCCTGTTTACCTGCACTGTGAGCTATGTTTAGTGTGTTTGTTCATTTATTTCTTGTCTTACAGGCAGTCATGAGTCTGACCTTTGACCCTGAGCTGTGACCTTTGACCTTGACCTTGAAAGGGGGTGTGGTTTGGGGCGTTCAGTTTGATAAATGCGTTTTTAGAAAAAATGCAATCTTTCAGTTATTGAAGTTGTTGGGTGAGGTGGGGTGGAGTGGAGTGGGGTGGGTGGAGTAGGGTGGGGTGGGGGGGAGGGGAGTGGATTGGAGGTGTGGAGGGGTTGGGGGTAAGGTCAAAGGTTAAGATGAAACTACAATGAAACAGTGTCAGCATGTGTATTTCATTAGACAGCTGACCTCAGAGTGAAATAAGCCATATAATGTGACATGCAGAAGTGTTATTTTGCATGATCCTGCTACACTGGCTGCATCTGAGGTGTCATTCTGCTGTAATTGTCATGAGAGATGCCTCTGGTGTTTATTCTGAGCCAAACATAAGCATTTTTATACTGCGTAAAGCTGATTTGAGTGCATTGTTATGGGAACAGCAGTTGCAGCTACCAGTACAGGCTTTTACAGGAGTGTTCACAAGTTTGGCACACACATGCCTACTGTTTTGAGACTCTGACAAGTGTGTTTTATATAAAAATGAACTGTACATAACCATTTTTCTCTGCTACCTCCTAAATAAGCACTCTAGACACTTGTTTTGGTATGTGGCGTGTCCCGCGTAGCATAGTTTTGTGTAGTCTTTTGTCTGTGGGATAGCTCAGTAGATTTAATGTTTAAAGTGCATAGCTGTTTCATGACCCCTTTGCCTGAGGAAAAGATTGCATGCAGCAAATAGGGCATGGCAGCTGGTTACAGGCCTCTTCCTGCTTGCTGTCACCAGACAACAGGGTCAATGAGGATGCCTGGCCGTTGTCCTTTTCGCTGCCCTGAGATACACAAGGAAATGGCCTTGGGTCTGAAAGCTCATTTTTCATCAATGTCAGTGTCATGGTAACTTTTTTCAATTGTCCAGCACACCAGAAGTCAGTTTGACTGTATTGCATGTGTGTGTAAACTTGGAAAAACAGAAAAAGTAGGGGAGTGTGTAATGGAAAAATATGAAAAAATAAAGTTTCATGTGCCTGTGTCTGAAATGCAACATTTCTGAAAATCAGATATGTTACTTGATGTACATGCCAATTTTGGAGGCATTCTGACCATATCTAGTCTGTTTTTCATGGCATCAGATATGATCCAAAACATCAACAGCATAGTGAACACCACAACAACGCGCTTCAAATAATGGGTCATAACTTAAAGATGCAGCAACATTCAATGGTGTCACTTTGGGTTTGACTTAGCTAGTGTCTAAGAGTTGCACTGATGGCAGATCTTACAAGCTGTGTAAAGCTGTGGTCAAGTAATCATATCACCCTATCTTGGGAAGTACTCCGTCATTCAGCCAGGCCTGCTGATCTGCAAGAGGCATAAATGCTCATAAGCCTCTGCGGTTGCAGTGGCTCATGAGCATTTGTGCTCCTTGCGGAGATTTTCTTGAACAGATAAGCAGCATGAACACAAGATGAGTATAACATTGCTTTAGATCAGACAGACCTGTCCGGCCACTGAAGTAGGTAAAGGTTTGCGTTTTCGAGAACACACACACACACGCATGCACGCACGCACGCACGCACGCACACACACACACAGAAGGAAAAAGGACAATTTCCCCATGAAAGTCGCGTACACCGTCGTAAATCGTCCACCCCTCCCCCCTCCTCTGCCAGGGAAGCAAGGTCTATCTGCCAACTAAGCGCCATCCGTCTGAGGTTAATCGGGTCCCAAAACAAAAAGTTCGAGTTCCCCACCCCATCGGGAAGCAGCTGATTCGCCCGTGCATGCAAATTTCCTTTGTGTTTTCTACATACGTATATCATCAGTCAGCTTGTAGCATACTGCACTTGACTGTGCATAGAGGACGAAGTATCCGTGTTCATGTTTAACTTTTACCACGGTGCGGTTTACACACTTGAATACGACAGCTGTATTTGGATCTATGCATTGTCAATGACAATTTCAACGCCTGTAATATGCAACTTAATAACAGACCAGCTCACCACTTTATTTTCAGCGTCACTAACTGTTTGTTTTGCATGACTGTCACGACACGCCTGACGGGGTCAGGGCGCCGTGGACAATGTAAGCGCTAATCGCTCGAGAAGCCCACCCACTCTAAATAAACCACACAACGCCAGTGATAAACAACAAACAAATCCTTTATTACCTACTCTTACTCTAACCCCCACCCCAACCCACTAACGCCCCACACACTCACACATACCCACGCATGCACTCGTATAACGTATTAACACGTGAAAAAGATTAACAGATAACAATGACTAACCGGTGAAAATGACTAATGGGCAAAATGACTAACAGGTGAAAATGACTAACAGGTGAAAATGGACTAACAGGCGAAAATGACTAACAGGTGAGAATCGGCAATGGCTATACAAGGCGGGTACTTTGTCTCTGCACAGTGTCCTCTGTCCCACACTAGACAGGGTGGCTCGTAACGTAAGAGTACTACCCCTACACCGCAGAGCACCGTAGCCGCGCTTGCCCACGCACGCCTGTGACCGACGCCGCGCAGAACGTAGAATCAGCCCGCTGTAGCCCAACGTCAAAGTACTTGTCCAACAGGACTGGCTAGCGAAGGCGTTCCAGCTCCCGATGATGCGTCACCGTTGGTCATGGAAGAATGAAGAGATCGAAGAACGACGAAATCTTCGAAGCCAGTGCACTGGAAAAGGGCGCATTGTCAGTCAAAGTGCCAACACAGTTAATTCTGGCCTATTTGACACGCACCTACTCACAAACCACGTGAGTTGTGTCTCGTCTCACCCTAATACCCGCCTTGGCCATATTAAATATACAATCATGGACATGAAAGCTTCCTATGTACATTCAACATTCACCAGGTCTGCACTATTCCATTACACTAACATTAAGCTAGCACAACCACTTTTGTATAATAACATTGCCACTGCTAAAACCAACATTATCAAAATATCCACATGTACATACAAAGATATCAAATAATCACCAGCAACCACCCCACGTGACAAGCTTATTACATTACATCTAGGACTTAATACAAATATATTTGAAAGGATACCCACTTTAATTCATTTTGACAACATGGCCCTTTAAATATACTCACTCGGCGACAGCCGACATAAACAACTAAATCTGACACCCACCACATTACAACCCAACCTAAAAACCATGATTAAAGACTTGATTAAAACATCGCTAAAAAAACTAGACGAACATACCCTTCCGAACCTATGTACACATTCACACGCCCGAGAGCACAGCAGCTAACTGAGAAAAATGGCATGAATAAATACCTGTCACTGGTGAGTCCTCCGGCAGGACGAGACGAACACGAACCGGAGGGGTCTTCTGTTGAGCAGCAGCCGTGGTCACTAGTCTCTCGGGACACCCACACCCAGGAACACTGGCCGTGGTCTTGCAGGGAGGGTAACACAACCCTCAGGCACAGCTTGTCAAGGGCTCCAAACGAGGCCGCACCCTGACCCAGACTCTCACTTCGCTAGCTAACTCCGCTGACTGACTGTAATATCCCTCTGCTACCTTGCAGTTTAACTTTACTTTGAACACTGTTCGGTTAAAGCTACCCGGCGAAAGCGTGCAACCGCTGTACTCGCTCACTGTTAAGCTTGCTGCACGGGCTTTACGATTACGCTCACACTACATTTATTAACTTCCCTAAACTAAGGCTATTTACAGAAGTCGGCGACCTACATTTATTAAGAAAAAAACGACTTGGCGAAAAAATAAAACAACATGTCACATCCGTTACGTGACAATGACCAATATTCATATTTCTCAACAGATACCTGACCATGGCCACGTCGTCTAAGACACCAGTTGAAGTTACTGACTGTCAGTCCTGTCAGTCACTGTGTCTGAGTCCAACCATCTTGCCTTGCGGACACGTTGTCTGTAGAAAATGTCTTCGCAAAACTATAGACGACAAGGGACGTAAACCTGCTTGTCACTCGTGTGGACACCATCTCTCACTGACCAAGGGGCAGACAATCAGCGAGTTGGCGGACCAGTTGGGCAAGGACCTCGTTCTGGAGGATTTGGTGACCCGACAACTGTCTCTTCAAGGTCAAGTCCACTGCCTGGTGTGTCCCAACAAGGCGGCCACTACAGTGTGTCTGGACTGTGGTGACGTCTACTGTGATGGCTGTGCCATGTCTCACAAGAAGATGACTATGTCCCGGGACCACCTCCAGCAAGACCTGCCTCACGTGCTACTCAACGCACCAACAGCGGCCCCACAAACGTCTAAACTCCAGTATGACGTCATTTCATGCACTTCAGACGACAGCATCCGCTACGACCATGACCCCCGGCCTCGGCAAAACAAGGACGAGGAGTCATTCAGACATGAGGTACATCTGTGTCAGAAGGGGACGTCACTTCTTAATGACGCCGTCAGCGCTGTGGAGGCCAACATTGTTCAACTACAGGAGGTGAAGAACAGGCTGGAGAATAAGCAGAAACTACTTACCTCATACTCCAGAACCGATGACGTCATGATGGCCAATGCACGCGCAATGTTGCCCCGTGTGAGGCGTGTTCGCGAAGAGTGCCGCCCGCCAACTGAGGCCGCTTTAAGAAAACTGACAGAGCACATCAACACGCTGATTGATAAGCCTGGAGTCTCAGCAGGTAACATTGAGAAATACACGGTCTGGTTATGTATTTACAATAAATTCTATTTATCTAGAAAATCCAGGTAAAAGCACACAGCAGACTCGGCACATGCAAACTGATGCCTACCTGTTGCATTTGCTGCTATTTGTATCGTTAGCGTGTATGCTATCCATCATGATAACTTTTTATCATTAAACAATCTGCTACTGTGTAAAAATTGTACATTCCGCTGTTGTGTAATTCAAATCCATGCCGTGATACCATTAGCATTATTCTGTTTTTTTTATAATCTCCCAGTGCGTGCAGTCACCGGTAGATCCACTGTTTATAGTACCGGTGCCTAATGGACTGTATTTACTTACACAACATGTAACTGATAAAGACTGTAGTTTTAACCAGCAATTAACCACTTCCCTGCCACTGTAGTACATTGATGTTTCCTTCTGAAATCTTTGTTCATTCAACGATCAAAAGGCAAAACCGTTCAAGAAGCATGGGGGAAAAAAATTGGTCTCAGCAAGAGACATAGGTCATCATGAGCCCCGCAGTCTCTTGCAGTTGGATCGTGTTCACTGTTTCTCGGCAGAGAAGGGGTTAATAGTATTTATCTAGGTGTACCCATGTAATTCTAGTTGCACCCCACCCCCGAGAAAAGGTCTTCTGGTGTTTTTTCAGGTCCTTAAGTGTGTGCTTGTCTGTGATTCCACGGCTGTAGGCCGCAAGGTCCAAAATCACAGACCGGCACACAGATGTCAGTGATATTATTATTGGGTACAGTAGCAGTCACACAAGTCAGTCACATGTCACGGCACTTATACACTGTCACATACGTACCCCACTGCACAAAAGGCCATCGGGCCGATGTCGGCCGCCGTTGGTCCGCGCACGGCCGTGCTCGGTCCAACGGCGGCCGACTTCGGCCCGATGCCTTTGCGCATTGGGTACAGTGGTAGTCGTACAAGTCGGTCAAATGTCACGGCACTTTTCCACTGTCACAATCGTGTGTGTAAAAAATACGCATGGTAATTAATACTGTGTTATCATTGTGTGCAGGGCTGACAACGTTTGATCCCATGTCGTCAGTACCGCGGAAAATGTTTACAGTGAAGCCTGATGTTGTTGGAGACACAGATGAAAGCGGCCCGCTTATAACCAACATTGTGGCCACAGGCGATGGTCGTCTGGTGATGGTTGACCATAGGAACTCCATAATCAAGGTCGTTGAACTGACTGATCCAGCTAACACTGTGCGGGGCGTTAGAGTCGACACTGAGCCTTACCGCCTTGCCCTTCTTCCAGACAATCAGGTGGCCGTGACAGCCGAAGAGAAAGTTATCTACTTTGTGGACATCAGACACCAGCTGTCTGTCGCTTCACGTGTGAACACTGTGAGGCAGTACTACGGAATGGCTTCAGTGACGGAGTATGACGCTCTGGTTGTGGGATGTGAGACTGATAGTGACGGTATGGCGTGTGTTGACGTCATCACTCGGGCTGGTGTCGTGGTGCGGACTGTCGTTGGCAGCTATGATTTGTTCTTGCGCAACTTGTGTTTACTGAGAGGACTTATCCTAGTGTATGATAGTAAAATCAATGTTATTAAGGGAGTGGAACTGGCCACAGGCGCAATTGTTAATAAACTGACTCACCCTGAGTTGAACAAGCCATGGCAAGTGACCTCGGACAGCTACGGTAACTGTTACATAGCCAGTGTTAATCGAAGCTGTGTGTTGGTGGTCAGCCCAGCTGGTCAGTGGAGAAAGCTGCTGTACGGTCCGCAGGACGGGGATAGACCTCGAGTGAATCCTTGGGGAGTGTGTGTCACCAACACGGGCATTGTGGTCACGTGGAGTGAATCGGATGGCTATTCCGTGGTTGTTGGCTATGACCTCGCCTGATGCACCATATCATCATCACCTCTCTCTTTCTGTCTGTCTGTATGTCTGTCTGTCTGTCTGTCTGTCTCTCTCTCTCTCTCTCTCTCTCTCTCTCTCTCTCTCTCTCTCTCTCTCTCTCTCTCTCTCTCTCTCTACCCTCTCTCTCTCTCTCTCTCTCTCTCTCTCTACCCGTACCCTTCTTTCTTTTACCCCCACCCCCTCCAGTCCCAGCCCTCAGCCTCACAGCTTAGTGACAATGACTTTGCAGTGTTGTTTAATCTGCTTGATACGATCAAGCCACGTACCGGACAGTAGATAGTGGTTGGTTAGTTCGGGTTTAACGTCCACAGCACCGAGGTGATCATGGACGGCCCTGACGGGCGGGTTATGGGGGACAGGGAAATCTATTGCCTATGGAGTACGACCTGAACACTGATCAACTCAGGCGCACTCCAACTGTGCCACTTTGATTTACCAGGACCTTTCAACGGACATGCTATTGAACAAATCCGTTTTCCCCCCTGGATTAGTAGATAGTGCGATTCTAGGCGTCTGGTGTAATTCCTTGCCCAGCGATTTTTGACAGGTTTCTAGTGTGCGATCGGTTAACTGCTTAATTGGAATAACAAATCGACGAAGTTGATATTTCTTTTAATTATTTTATCTTCTTTGCAATAGAATAGCGTGTAGTCATAACATTTATTCTATTTTTTTAATCACCTTTCTTGCGATAATCAGTTATCTTGTACCTTGCATTAATCGACAAGCAAAAACTGTGACACGTGTCCTCGCTTACGTCATTCGTACTTGAACATAGTTAATTCAACTGGTTCTTTATGTGAGACAGTGGAAACAGTGGCACTGATGTGGACACGTATGTGTATGTACTGTGAAAACCTTTGAGTGCCCGTGTGTGTATTGCTCAATTTCACTTCCAACCGATTTTGTTCATTATTCTTTATTGACACTTCATACACCAAGTGAATACTGTCTCTTCCTGTAGTTTCATTTGTGTACAAAACCTTCCTTGTCACAAAGCTTTTCTTATACCTCTTTAAAGAAGACAATTTTTGTACTTTCATATACTTTGACGTTCATATTGACAGTATGCCTGACGGTGGTACAAAGAATGATTTATTTTGTGGTGGTGGACTTAAAATAGGTCACCTAAATATCTATCATCTTGTCAATAAGACTACACATATACCTGATGGAAATTGCTTAGATATATTATTTTTTATTCTGTCATTCTGATGAAAGGTTATGTAAATGTATATATGTTAGTGCGTGCATTTACACGGCTGTAAACGTGTGTGTATGTATGTTTGATTCTTGGTTCCTTGTGCTTGTTTTTGCTATATGTTTTTTTCACCTGTGTAATTTGTGCTGAAGAGTATTATTTTCTTTTTCGTATTTGTTTATTGTCACCTTAGTATCATTTTCTGTACTGAGTGTGTCTGTACTTATTTAGTTATGATTTTTGTTTTGCGTTAATTTTTTATTTATTTATTTATTATTTTATTTTTTTGCTTTTCTCCAGTATATCTCATGTTGTAGTATGTTAGCAACGGCAAGTTTGAAAAATGACGTATTTGTATCTGTCAAAACTTCTACCGTTGTGTAATAAAGTTTCATCATCATCATCATCATCATCATCATCATCTCTCTCTCTCTCTCTCTCTCTCTCTCTCTCTCTCTCTCTCTCTCTCTCTCTCTCTCTCTCTCTCTCTCATTTTGTGTAATTTTTTAAAAAATTTATTTATTATTATTTTTTATTTCTTGTTGCATGAAATAATATGTGTAAATATAATTCTTTATTATTATTATTATTTTTAAAATCTATTTTATGTTGTAGATGTTAGCAACGGCAAGTTTGTAAAATGACGATTTGTTTCTGTCAAAACTTTTTACCGTTGATAAATAAAGTTTCATCATCATCATCATCATCTCTCCCTCCCCGTGACTGCAAGAACGTAGCCAACCTCTGGTCTAAAAAAGTCCTATGGCCGACGTCAGTCTGCGTTATCCCGCACACAGGTGTGCGCGGGCTAACGCAGGTTGACGTTGGCCCGTGAACGTTTTACTAAAAGAGGCATAGATCCTCAAGAGCTTGTACAGATGTGTAGTCGGCCGCCCTTCAGAATCTTTGCCTGTGTGTCTGGCAAGCCGATCACACCGACTGCAGCAGTCCTAAAGTGCACATAAGAAAAATAGACGTGTGAGAACACCCGCACCAACATCTCTTTGCCAAACTTATTATGACATTTGGAAAAGATTCGGCTGCTTTAAACCACTTAAAGCCGACTGGGTTCCAACCATTTTGAAGAGGGCGTCAGTCGTTACAGTGGCTCCCTCTATAGCATTACAGACAGTGTTTAAAGCCGGCTGCCGTCCGCTGATGTCCATCACACATCCTGCAACGAGTGAAACGTGTAATGGTCTGGGATTTAGGCTTGCTTCAAGCACTACGGTACAGAATCACAGACCAGTACACAAATAGTCTTGTTCATTTTGTCATGTGGTATTGGCTGTACTTTAGGACTTCTGGAAGGATTCCATAAAGTGGAAAAGCCGCTTCGTTCTCTTTGTGTACTGATAGTAATTGGTGAGTTAGTTCCGGGTTTCACGTCCACTCCACCAGAGTGATAATGGACGGCCTTAGCGGGCGCGTAAGAGGGACAGCTATTACCTATGGAGTACGACCTGAACACTGATCAATTCGGTAGCACTGCAACTGCGCCACTTTGATTTACCAGGACCTTATAACGGACATGCTATCTCAACAAACCCGTCGTTTTGCCTGGACGTAGTAATTGGTAATCACTGATGTAGTAATGGTAGTACAAGGTATGATTATTATGCATATTGATTGAAATTGTAGATATAGTTTACTTGTATTATCTTTAAAACATATACACACATCCGCGAGTGAGAAATGTGCGCTTTTAAAAATTGTACTATTATTCTGACGTAAATAGGACTTCCGGAATGATTTGATAACGCGCAAAGCTTCTGTTCACTTCGTATACTACTGCGCTTTTGTGTACGTTTGTGTTATCAGATAGTAGTGAGGTTTCATTTACAAGAGTCTACAACCAGCAACGAACGAGAGCGAAATCACGGCGGGTAACTAGCTTGTTCAATAAGCCTAGACAGCAGTGCAGACGTCGAAGAGGCATAGATCCTCATGAGCCCGGAGCGCTCATGAGGATCTATGCCTCTTGGAGATGTTTGGAGTGTCATATATGCTTCTGATTCACGCAGGTTATTCTCCGTGACTTGCCACCCGAAATAACACGCGTTTCATGTGTGTAGCACGAGATATGATTACTATGTATTTTGGCTTCAAATTTGAGCACTGTACATATACCTGTATCATGCTTAAAACACACACAAACACACGCACGCACGCACACTCACGCACACACACACACACACACACACACACACACACACACACACACACACACACACACGAGAGAGAGAGAGAGAGAGAGAGAGAGAGAGAGAGAGAGAGAGAGAGAGAGAGAGAGAGAGAGAGAGAGAGAGAGAAATGTACTCTTTGGAAATTGGTTCTGGTATTCTGACGTAATTTTGGTGTAATTAAACACTGTATAAATAAGCCTACACCGAAAATAAATACAGGTAATGCCAGTGTATTGGAGATGTATGTCAGCGAGAAAAATTGCGAAAGAAAGATGGTAAGAAAGCAAGAAGGAAATGTGTGAATGAATGAGTGAATGGATGAATGAATGACTGAATGAATGAAGAGAGTAGAAATGAAGAAACATTTATTTGGCATGTGTGTCACCGCTGCACCACTAATCACAAGCCACCCACACCCACCCAAATGCCCATCCATCCATCCACACACACACACACACACGCACACACACAAACACACACGCACACAAACAGACACTTCCCCCCTCTCCCCTCTCACAAATCCGTCGCCTTCACTGTTTCTGAAATTCATTATTTTAATACTTTCATGTATAAAATACAACCAAAACGACATGATTACAGTCAACACAAAGTTCACCCGCAATGCAGTCAACCGGTCAAATAGTCCTACAGTGAATGACGCCTATCTGCAAGATGATCATAGCCCCCGCAGATTGCCAGGGGCTAACGGTGATCTATGCCTCTTGCTGGACACATTTACCGAACACAGCTAACCACATCCCGCTGCAAGAGGCGTAGGTCCTCATGAGCCCCCGCAACTACGAGGGCTCATGAGGATCTATGCCTCATGCTGGATGCATTTTACATCTGTGGGCCGCGTTCAGTTGACGATGGAAATGAACACCGCACGATAAAAACAGAACACTATTATTACTTCTCAAAACGATATAACATTGAGTCTATAATCCATTTGCATCAGTGCTTTATCAGATGTTCCGTTTACTTTCTGTTTCTTTGAAATAACAGAGTAACTGCTAATTGCTAACAGAACAGCCCCCCTCCACCACCACCACCACCCCCCCCCACCCCACCACCCATCGTATAAAAATATGTTACTTTTTTCTACATCTATTTTATAATATGGGCTCAAATAAGTTAACCCATTTATCCCCGGGACCCTGCAGCAGGAGATGGATTGATCATGATAATTCAAGGGTAGGGCCAAATGAGCTTGGCGCCTGAAGGCGCCAAGTTCATCTAGCACTACCCTTTAAATTATCATGATCAATCCATCTCCAACAACTGGTAGATAGTCGTTAGGCAGTATCTCCAAAATTAGAGAAATGGGACCTTGGGGCTAAAAGGGTTAAGAAACATGTAACTGGTGCAAAAGCATCGTCTTGTTTCGATTTTCCATTTCCCATCCACGTCAAAAAAAAAAAAAAAAAAAAAAAAAAAAAAAAAAAAAAGAACTTTGTTTCCGATCTCGTCATTTTATTTTATTTTATTTATTTTTAATTTATATATTTTTAATTTATATTTTATTATTATTTTATGTTATTCCCTCAGTTATTTTATTGTCGGCTGTGACAGCGAGAAGCAAATAATTCTCAACATGAGTTATGTCCCCGGCGTCGTCTGCTAATTTGACACTGCTAATTTGGCCTTTGCGGCGTCTGCTAGTTTTGCATACCTCTGCGTTATTTTTGGTGTCATTTTCTTCTCATCTCGTTCTCATCGCACTTTCATCGTTTTTGCTGTCTTTGTATTCGCATCTCGGGCAAAAATAATGTTATGGGGTTCGGCTTGATAAAACAGGATCTATTAGGACGAGCGGAAACAAAGTACTTTGTCTTTGTATGCCTAATGTAACTAAAGTAATCATGAATATACCTAATATACGGGCAAAATTGAAAACAAAAACAAAAACAACGCATAAAACAACAACCCCAAAACAAACAACAACAGAGGAGCTGCATCAAAAAATAAAATGGTTTTCTAAACCAAAAGCATGACAACAACTTTAAACACTTTCATATTCGAAAGTGCAAGTGTACAAAATCAAGTGCCCAGCACTTATGATGCCTCTGAGTTTCACCGAAACACCGAGCAGATTTTTATGATACACGTGTAACAAGATTGACCCCTTCCCTGCCAACAGACGTACATTTTGTTTCTCAACTGAAATCTTTGTTCACGGAACGACCAAAAGCCACAACTGTCCAAAGAACATGGACACACAGTGGTATCAGCAAGAGGCATAAATCCTCATGAGCCCCCGCAGTCGCGGGGGCTCATGAGGATCTATGCCTCTTGCCGTTAGATCGTATTCGCTTTTTGTCGGCAGTGAAAGGGTTAACGACCAACGCATTTTGCACCAACACAAACAACCGGCCCTACATTTTCTTGATATAACAGCCGACAACCAACAATAGAGAACACGAACAGTTGAACAAACACTGCATAGTTTTTGAGTCCGAAATCTACAGTCCGCGATACAGCCCGATGTGCAGAACGTCTTCGGCCCGCCGTCGGGGTTAGCTGGCACGGGAACTGACGGCTGCTTAGACCGAGGTAGACCCGAATTCATTTTGCTTATTTGGGCTGCACTGAACACACGACCAAAATGTTCAACTTTAAAGCGCGCCAAACATATACTATAATTTTTACTCTGGAAAACTGACCTCGATTGACCCCAACCCTTCATTTTCTTTGGTGGGGACAAAACACATTCATGATAATGTCGAAATTATTTAGATGCCACGGCGGTACTTGTTCATATGCAGCAGGAAACTGAGGGCAAAGTTCATTTAACTCATTCAGTCCCGACACACCACAGCAAGACATGGATCTAGCGTGATAGTTCAAGGGTGGTGCCAGAACAGCTTGGCGCCCATAGGCGCCAGGCTATTCTGGCACCAGCCTCGAACTACTACGCTCGATCTGTTTCCAGAAGTGTAACACAGTCTTCATAGGGCAAGTTCATTTGGGGATTTCGGTCCTGGGGCAGAATGTGTTAAAAGTTCAGTTTTCCCAGGTAAAATTCATAGTATGTACGGCGGAGTTTAACCCCATTTGTGCATACAGCCGCCGTAACTGTTATAGTACCGGTGGCTGCACGCACAAGGGGGTTAATGACACAACAGAATTACACGCTGTATCATGTCACGCATCAATGAAAAACAATCTTAAACAAAAGGCATCACAATTCAAGCGGGACAGCTTATTATTAGCAGGACTCATAGTTAGAGCAAAGACGTTGTATATATCTTCTTATATACCGTCTTTGCTTTGAGTCAGAAATGTAAAAAAGTCTTTTGATTTAAATGTTAATTGGATTTTTTTACAAAACGACCAATTTATACAGTACAAAAAGGTAACATGTCTTGCATTGTTAATGTTAATGAATTTACAGTTTTCCAAAGGCATCAAAATTGAAGCAGGTTGAATTTTTAGCAGGAATCATAGTTTGAGTTTGAACAGATCGAACGTGTGTACAAATAATAACAAAGGACATAAAACACGCGAACAAAGTGTTAGAATGAGGTTTTTTTCAAACATGTTGCTTTGAACTATACAAAATTAACCCTTTTCAGCCGAACGGTATCGTCAGTAACAGTCAAGGGGTCCAGCATATTTCACTGAACTTTACAAAACTATTTAACAGTTCAATTACACGATGCATTCAATAAGAGACAAATCAACAGACTAGCGTACGATACTAAAAAGGCATAACAATTAAAGCAGGAGAAATGGAAAGTAGCAAGACTCCTCACGCGACAAAGGGTTAACACTTCATGATATCTCCTTTATGAGTGTTCTTGATATTCTTACAATTGTGCTGCAAATAAGGACTAGCTTAACTCATTCTGCCCCAAGACCGAAATCCTTAAATTTTGCCGTTGTCCTCTGAAGACTGCGTTGCAGTGCAGGACACAGATCGACCATGATAGTTCAAGGGTGATGCCAGAATAGCTTGGCGCCCATAGGCGCCAAGCTATTCTGGCATCACCCTTGAACTATCATGGTCGACTCTTATCTTCCTGTGGTGTGTCTGGGGTAGAATGAGTTAACTCATTCGCTGCCAGCCGCATCTGGAAGCGCGGCATAAGCCGCGCATCCGGATGCTGCTTGCCGCGAATGAGTTAAAGCGATGTGCTCCATAGCAGGCTTTGACTGCTAAAATACAACATATTATCAATGTTGTCTTGCCTTCACTAAGCCTTATCTACCCTTCTGTGCACAATTCATATGAGTAGCCGCACGTATCCGAGACTGATATCCCCTGCCTTGTGAGAGTAACGGAAGGAACTCTTCTGTGTACAAAGAAGAAGAAGAGCAGAGAAATATTTCATTGTATGATGTTCAAACTTCATCATTTAAGTTAACCATTTTGGCCACCATTATTGTAAGACAGATAAAGACCATTGATATGGGAGGTATTGCGAACTATTGACCCGTGACTACCTGGGGTAGGTCGCTTTAACAGTTGCTTAATTGCGAAGTTTCAATGTCGTAAAATGAAAGACTTTTCTGCTCTTTGTACGCTGGAAAGTTCCCCTGTTGTGGAAATCCTCCGTTAAGTGTACCTGATATAGCGACGAGCAAAAAAAAAAAAAAAAAAAAAAAAAAAAAAGCGACTTTTTTTTAGAATCATCGGAAACACTAAAGTGTTTCTGATGATTCCAAAAATGTCGCGTGTATAGTGAAGAAGTTTAGCAATCAAAGCTTGCCCTGGAAGAGGACGCTTTATCTCATTCTTGACGTGCCGCATATATATACGCGTCAATTTTGCCGCGTATCCGCATGCGGCATGTCTCGAATGAGTTAAATGTGCCCTTCAAGCGAGGGTTGGCGTAACACATATTACAGTCGACTTCCCTCTTAACCCATTCAGCCCTGACACACTACAGCAGGAGATGGGTCGACCATGATAATTCAAGGGTAGTGCCAGATTAGCTTGGTGCCTGTCGGCGCAAAGCTATTCTGGCACTACCCTTGAATTATCATGGTCGAGCCATCTCCTGCAACTGGTGCATAGTCATTAGATGACGCCTCCAAAATTTGGGAAATACGTGCGCCGGGCTGAATGAGTTAACAGGGTCGGATGAGGACTGACAATACTTGTTTTTAGAGGCCCGGTCAACAGTTTTAACCATGCCGTCTGCTTATAACACACTTCGGGTATGACTAGAAGAAAACCCCTGACAGTTTGGTCTATCCGAAGCCACAGGCGCAAAGCTTTTCTGGCAACACCCTTGAACTAAAATGGTTGATCTATCTCCCAATCTGTAATGTAGCCGTCCTAGGACAACAATCAGATCTTAAGAACTAAGTCTCAGAATGTAATGGGAAAACAGAACCCTCGCGCGTGTGGTACAGACTCGCTACCACATTTAAATGAGATTAACTCATTCAGCCCGACGCACGTATTTCCCAAATTTAGGATGCGTCATCTAACGACTATGCACCAGTTGCAGGAGATGGGTCGACCATGATAATTCAAGGGCTGCCCTTGAATAATCATGGTCGACCCATCTCTTGCTGTAGTGCGCCAGAGTTGAATGGGTTAATTATGATTGACCTTCCAATTAAGCACAAAAAACATGAGTGCTCCGGCTGAGTGACAAAATGAGAGTTTTAACCCCTTAACTGCCTGGGCAAGGCAAATTCTACCTAGCTGCAAGAGTCATACATCTTCATGTGCCCACGCTGTCGCTGGGACTCATGCAGATTTATGTCTCTTGTTAGTCCCGTTTGTATCTGTGTTCTTCACGGGAATGTCGGTCAGCGTGCAGTGGTTTCAGACGCGAAATCCGTGATCACTGGCAGCGAGGGGGTTAACGAGCACGAGCCATTTATTATCCGCAATGAAAATGTCAGTAATAATTTGATTTATGTATACAATAAACGTACCTCAGATTTCAGCCTCAGTCGGAGTCTTAGTCTAAAATAGCTCACAGAAAAATTCCTAATAAGCATTCCTCTCACGTCACTCTTCGCAGTTTTCTTGTTTCAAAATACCATAACTCTCTTGGATTTGATCATCACCTGCAGTGACGTGAAACTAAAAATGACGTCAAATACTGCTGTCGACGTTTAAACACAAAAATCCATTCTCCTTAGCTGCTTACTGCCATGTGGTTGATGCAACTTAAAGTGGTGAGAAGCGAGGTCGGAGAGAGCAGAAGACTTATCTCACATGTCAACTGAGATAGGGTTGTATCAGAAGGGAAAAGGGCGACAGTGTTATAAAGTCTATTTTTGATTTAACTCACTAGTTAGTATATGCAGTCACCGGCACTGTACACGGTACCGGTAGCTGGGCGCACAAGGATATAAAGCCCTGACATGTGCACCGAAAATAATAGTTTAAGGGTGTTGTCGGAATAGCTTGGCGCCTATAGGCGCCAAGCTATTCCGACACCACCCTTAAACTATCATGATTGGTCCGTCTCAAATGATATATAAAAACACATTCATCGTTTTATTCTCAGGATGTAATGAGTTAATCATCTCAAGACTGTTCTTTCACACCCCTCACCTTCCGTCCCATACATTTTCATACAGATTAATTTATATCTGACCTCCCGCAAAATAAATCACACCAGTGCTCATTTACTACCAACGAGCATTCAATCGCTCGAACTGAGCATAAGTGATTTATTTTGCGCGCGCAACGGGAAGTCAGGCATCATTTAATTTATTTATACGACTTTTTGAAAGGGGTTTAACCTCACAGTCGACACATTCTATCTCCGAAGCGGTGCGGCACAACAGTTGAGTCGCTCTTACTTTACCCAGGCCGCCACAATGACTGATACTCATGTGGCGTTGCAACGAAATAGCCAAAAGCGCGGCGGAGAACGCACAACCTTTATCACATCACGTGAACTGAGACAGCCTTGTAACACACGATCAGGAAACGCGCGTGAGTTATATAAACACGTTTACACAGATGTAAGAGCCACCGCTTGGGCAAAGTGAGTCTCCCGTCAGTCTTGAAAAAAAAAAATCACAGACAAACAAAGACACATACATTGATTGTACTAAAAAAGAAAATGTTGTACCGACATTGAGTCACTAACAATATAATAATTAACCCTCCTACGCATGCGGTCATCGGTATTGTTTACAGTGCCGGTGTCTGCAAGTACATAGTTAACCCCTCCACTGCCAGTTGCACGCAAAACTAATTCTTCGCACCTGCGGAGGGGGGGGGGAGAGGGGGGGGGGGAGGGCTCATGAAGTTCGTTGCCTCTTGCAGTGGGATGGTCTTCGCATGTTTCCGGTAGTAGAGGGGTTAGACAAACTGTCACTACACTATCACAATATTATCACAGTGCATCTTCGCACAATGCAACACTGCACATCAGATGATATGAAAACGTCGCTGAAAGACCTAAAACTTAACTCAAGTTGGTTTGTGATTTTGGACCTTACGACTCGAAGCCGTAAGGTTCAGAATCATAGACCAGCACAGAAAATCCAGACTGGTCATTTCCTCTTAAAGTGAGGCAAGCGCAGCGACCTTCTACAAGGTTTCTGTAGTCAACACGTGCTTTATAAACTATCACTTAAAGCCCGCCGATTATACAAAGACTTTTACCCGGGAATATTAAACTTCAAATTAACCCATATCATACTGAGGCTGAAAGCTTTAAATTTGTACACTGCCATATGCAAGCTACATTATACTACTTACAGATAAAGATACAGACCAATGGCTTTAGTTCAAGGGTGGTGCCAGAATGGCTTGGCGCCTAGAGGCGCCACGCTATTCTGGCACTACCCTTGAACTATTTTAGTCAAACGTATTTCACATACTGGTGTATTCCGAATGATAAGAGTTAATGAACCAAACCCTCCCTTTTTTTTCAAGGGGAACAGAACGCGTCAGTGACTGCGACGGTCCACATTACTCATCTACCGGGAAGACTCTTGTTTATATTTTGCAGAAAAGGCAGGGTTCGGGTCACTGAAAGTTCAGTTGTTTTTTTCCAAGCAAAATACATTAGTCTATTGGGCGCGCTGTATGGGACTTTGCCTTCCTCTCTTCTACACGATTTCCAAGTTGTCGGTGACACAGTGATGTTAATTAGTGAGGTTTCTTTTGCCAAGAAAGACTCACAACAACCAACGAGAGCGATATCACTGGTGGATAACAAGTGTGTAACATAAGCACACACTCCAAACATCTCCAAGAGGCATAGATCCTCATGAGCCCGGAGGGCTCAGGAGGATCAATGCCTCTCGGAGATGTTTGGAATGTTTTCTATGCTTATGGTACACGCTGGTTATCGACTTCGCTCTCGTTCGTCGCAAACGAAACCTCACCTATTTAACTCATTCTACCCCAACACCGAAATCCCCAAATTTTTCCGTTGTCCTCTGAAGACTGCATTGCAGTGCAGAACACAGATCGACCATGATAGTTCAAGGGTGATGCCAGAATAGCTTGGCGCCCATAGCCCATAGGCGCCAAGCTATTCTGGCATCACCCTTGAACTATCATGGTCGATCCTTACCTTGCTGTGGTGTGTCTGGGGTAGAATGAGATAAGGGTCGCACGCGGTACACTCGTCTTTTCTCACTTTCTGTATAAACTTCACACTTCACATCGACACAATTCGCAAACGTATTTTGATTTAAACAGATGAAATTGGTCCTCATGCCTGAACAGTGTAAATAGAACATTTTATGAAGTTATCGACACGGCAAAACCTCGACATTTCGTGCTTCATGTCGTAATCCACATTTTGAAAAGCTGGCTTCCCATTTCGTTCTCCCGTCTTGCCATCTCGACAATATTATTTAAAATTGCCGTCGGTTTCAGATGAATATTGTAAAACTTTTGCTTCAAATCAGATTATAGCTTCAGTGTAGTAATACTATTAATATGATATCATTGTCATAACAGCAACATTTCTTTTTGTTTTTTGTTTTTCGCGCTCTCAAAGTGCATACACCACAAATAATAAACACACTTTAGAGGCAACTCAGAAGAGTGTTTCGTGGAGTTTTACACGAGGAAATTAAAGTCAGAGGCAGCTAACTGACTTTTGCATACTAATGAAAGAAATGAATGCAATAAAGCATCGAACGTAATTTACGCCGAGGCTATATCGTGTGCGTTATGACGTCATCATGTCCTCCAGTTCTTATGACGTCATGGCACGACGAAAACTGTCGTTGCTCGTTTATGGACGTCTCAGGAGGGTGCTGGCGGAATAAGCGATGCCTTTCTTCTGTCTATTCATAAGTAAGTCACTTGCGTAGTAACTTCGAAGGTCTGAAACAGCAAACGACCAAACAGAGGCACATGAGACTTCCAGAGGAAAGAAAGCAAATAATAATAATGATCATAATCCCTTCCCTGCCACTGTACGTATAAGGTATGTACATTTTTGTTTCTGAAATCTTGGTTTATTGATCGACCGTGCAAGAAACATGGATTCAAATTTGCATCAGCAAGAGTCATAGATCCTCATAAGGCCCCGCAGTCGCGGGGGCTCATGAGGATCAAAGTCTCTTGCAGTTGGATCGTGTTCACTTTTTTCTCGGCAGTCAAGGGGTTAATATTTTACGGAAATAAATGTCTTTTCATTATAGTCTTTTTTTTCTTAGAAAATAATCACATAACCCCTTTAACGTGAACACCACCCAACTGCAAGAGGCATAGACACCCATGAGTTGCGGGGGCTCATGAGGATCTATGTCTCTTAGTCAAACCTTTGGCGACTGATATGTTCACTGAGGTTACAGTTTTATTGTTTTGAGAAAAAAAAAATCCACTGGCAGTAAAGCTGTAAACCTAAAAAGGACAGTTTTTCCCTTTAATCCCTTCACTGCCGAGAAAAGTCAACGCGATCCAACTGCAAGAGACACAGATCCTCGTGAACCCCCGCAGTCGCGGGGGCTCATAAGGATCTATGTCTCTTGCTGACCAATTTGTTTCCTTATTTCTTGGAGGGTACTGGCTTTGGGACTTTGAATAAACAAAACAATTCAGAAACAAAATGTACGTACATTGGCATGGAAGGGGTTAAATTCATGTTCTGCTACAAAAGAAAAGACCAAGACTTCCACACCCCCGCTACCCCCCCCCCTCCCCCGCTAACCCCCTCCCTCCCCCCGCCCGCCCCCCTCCTCCCCCCCCCCCCCGCCCCTTCCCCCCTCCGGATTCGCTCCTGAAATTACCACGTTTGCTTCCGTAATTATGTATACAAATAAGTATATTCACCACATAGTTCTGACCAGGACCCGGACCAGGCAGACTTCTGACAGAGGCTTTACTCTGGTACTTGGGCGGTAGTCTCCCTTCCCACGAGTCTTTCCCGTCCGCAGTTTCCTCCCCTACCCTTTCCTTCGTTGACGACGTTCTAGCCAGGGTTTTGCAAGGACCGCTGCTACCACCACCGGCTAATCCGGCCAGAGTCTCTGCTGAAGCCACTCCATTCTTAGTGGCTTTCCCACTGGCTCGCTGGGTCCCGAAGCCATCGTTCACGTAGAAAACATTCCCGTCACTCTTGGTGTTGGACCCCGCCGCACTGGTGTTACTGGACGCTTCTATGGCGTTGTCGATGCTGGCGCTGCGGCGGGGTACGGTGTAGCTGCGCGTGACCTGCGGGCGCCGCTTGCTGGAGCGAGGCTTGGTCGAGCGCGCAGCCTTCTTGTTCTGCATCTCGATCTGCTTGTCCAGCTCAATGGCGGCGTCGATGGCCTCCTCCTCGGCTTTGACGACTTCTGGTTCAACATCCTCCAGCTCGGCGGGGTCTCGTAGGGCATCCTGTACATCGTCGAAGTTAGTCATAATCAATCGTCAGTATCGGCCGGAGAAAATCGTCCGAAAATATGTGCTGGACTGTGGTTTTGGACCTCACGACTGAAAGCCGTAAGGTCCAAAATCACAGTCCAGCACAAAAAAATCATAATTTTTGGGGGCAAATGTAGTTGGGTTTCTAAGTATTTTAGTCTACAAGATTAACCATTTCAGTGCCAGCTGACGCAGACTGAGTTACTGGAAGCAACGTTAACCCATTCCGGCAGCCTTGACGCACCGACTACAGCAGGAGATGGGTCGACCATGATAATTGAAAGTATTGTGCCAAATTAGCTTGGCGCCTGTCGGCGCCAAGCTAATCTGGCACTACCCTTGAATTATTATAGTCCACCCATCTCCTGCAAAAGGTGGAAAAGTCGTTGGAGGACGCCGCCAAAATTTGAGAAATACGTGCGTCGGGCTGAATGAGTTAATTGAACACAAAAACCTATAGCTCTCCCATGAACATGGATTCAAAGTGGCATCAGCAAGAGATATAGATCCTCATAATACCCTGCAACTGCGGGGTCTCATGAGGATCTATACCTCTTGTGGCTGGGTGTTGTTCAATTTTTCTCGGCACTGAAGAGGTTAACCCATTCAGCCCTGAAGCACTACAGCAGGAGATGGGTCGACCATGATAATTCAAGGGTAGTGCCAGATTAGTTTGGCGCCGACAGGCGCCAAGCTAATCTGGCACTACTCTTGAATTATCATGGTCGACCCATCTCCTGCTGTAGTGCGTCAAGGCTGCCGGAATGGCACGTTGCAGGCGCCAAGCTAATCTGGCACTACCCTTGAATTATCATGGTCGATCCATCTCCTGCAACAGGTGCATAGTCGTTAGATGACGCCTGCAAAATTTGGCAAATACGTGGCGTCGGGCTGAATATAATGTGCACGAACCGAGTATGTAGGTGAGGCGATTTAGATACAACCAGGAGCTATAACGGACTTTCAAAATATTGAGCGGCCATGTAATCTGTTGCGTAAATGTTGCCCACACAAATTATGCATAAGCTGGCGAAGGATGACACGACTGCAATTTGAAACTGTACTCGTCTGATGTTCATGTTTAAAAGCCAGACGAAATTGAGATGAATTCCATTTCTGTCGATCCTCCGCCTGTGGTCTCTCGTAACTGATAGTCTCCATTCTGCGATAAAAGACTTAGTGTCGACATTACCGATTATCAAAATCTATTTTCGCCAATTCAAGCAAAATGTGATTTTCACTAGTCAGAGACTGCCCGCTTTAGCAGGAGGTCAACAGAAAATTGCAAACGATAGGATTAGTAATAGTAGCATCAGATTGTCTTGTCCAATGTAAGTTTGAAGTTTAGCACGCAGCCGCTTCGAGTTCACCGTAAAGAGGGCTTCCATGACACTATACAACATGCGCTGGATCGACCATGGTAGTTCAATGGTTGTACAATAATAATAATAATAATAATAATAATAATAATAATAATAATAATAATAATAATAATAATAATAGGTATATGACGGAGCTCTAGGCGCTTTGCAATGTTTGTTTGTTGTTTTTTATAACATAGTGCAAACATAAACATACGAAAAAAATAAATATTAACAAAATAAAAGAGCAAAGCCAAACAGTCACAAAACACTGCTTATATTATGTGTACATACACGATCACACACACACACACACACACACACACACACACACACACACACACACACACACACACACACACACACACACACAAACAAACAAACACACACACACACCTTAGAATACCTTGGAGCCAAACTGTTCTGACACAACCCTTGAACCATCATAGTCAATGTTCCCCTGACCTTCCGAGTCGGTTTCAAAGGACAGTCTCATTCCTTAGGACCTAATGTGTTAAACCATTCGAGACGTGCCGCATCAGGATACGCGGCATAAGCCGCGTATCCGGTTGTGGCACATCTTGAATGTGTTAATGGATTCGCCGTACTATATTAACATACCGCAAAGAGTCTGCCGTATATCTCGTCCTCTAGCGAGGCATCCTTGCCGAGAGCAGATACCAGCATTATCGTTGTCACGGACGTTACAGCATTCAGTGTCGTGCTGCGTCTGCCCAGGCCATCTGAACAAAAATCAATAGGCATATGGGATGGATGGATGGGTGGGTGGGTGGGTGGGTGGGTGGGTGGGTGGGTGGGTGGGTGGGATGGATGGATGGATGGATGGATGGGCGGCTGCATGGATGCATGAGTGCAAGGATGCATAGAAGAGTGGATGAACGAATGAACGACCGACCGATCGACTGACCGACCAACCGACCGACCAACCGAACAAACGAATGAATGAATGAACGAATGAACGGATGAATTAATTTACTATGCTGACAAAATAGATTATTAGCCTTCCTTCTGCTGTTCGTTTCAAAAGACATGTCAGCCACATTCAAACGCTAGAACAGGGTGTTTTCGGAACTCGTGACTAGACTGTAATGGATTGTTATGTAAGACGTCGAGTGTGAAAAGTAGGACAGTGGCCGGATATGACGACGTTGCAGGAGCAGTGAGAAAATCACTTTATAGTATCCGCTTTGCTGATTGGCCGACTAGTAGGGACCACTTTCCAGCAAACGCTGACCTCATGTAATCCGACTACTCGCTGATTAGGTGGCACGTAAGACATAACTCCTAATGAAAACCTAATAACACTTTCGAGACGTCTGCATTCGGATGACGCGGCTTCATGCCGCGTATCCGGATGCGTCACGTCTATAATGAGTTAACCCCTGCCCTGCCAGCTGCTGGAATTGGCATCTCTGAAAGCATTGCCGTCTCACGTCTGGAAAAGCTCGTCTGTTTGAGTGATTCAGATATGAATAGAGCCAGCAAGAGGCACAAATCCTCATGAGCCCCCGCAATTGCGGGGGCTCATGATGATCTATGCCTCTTGCATTTTGAGTGCCGTTCGCTGAGTACCGCCGGCTGCGAAAGGGTCAAATTAACATTCACCGCGAGAGCTGAGGAGGATGTATCTGTTATTTAGAAACAGGTCCCTGTGTACAGCCATAAAAGGGTTAAATTAACACCTAACTGCTGGAAGCTTATAAGGATTTATCTACGTCTCTTGCAGCCAAGTGCTGTTCGCCGTTTTCCGGCTGTGAAGGTGCTAAATTAACACGTCTGGGGAAACCAATGATCTCACGCAAACTCTCTACGCACCGAGTTAGACTCAGAGGCGTTCATAAATTCGTCTGCTGCATTAAACCCTGACGTCTTCCTCTGTTTGAGGAGGTGCAGGGATTCTTGAGTCGTCTAGTGGGAATAGACTACAACTGGGTATGCAAAACGCCATGAATATTCATGACTAACCCTTTCACTGCCAGTGGACGCAGTTAGTTATAAGGGTTTAACGCCGAGCAGGCGACTAAAGTCATCTCACGGCGGGAAGGGTAAAAGTCTGGCCATCCAGACTAACACAACGGTCTTAAAACAGGATGTACATATATTTTTAAAGTATTCTTAGCTAAAACAAATCGCACAGGTCATTCGTACTGAGTCTACAGACTTCAGTTTTCAAGTTCATAAAAACACTGGACGCAGATTGTGTTTCTGTTTGTAAATTGAACACCAAGAAGCCCCTTCGGTCCAAGGAACATAGATGCAATGTGGTGTCAGCAAGAGGCGGGCGCTCATGAGGATCTATACCTCTTGCAGCTGGGTGGTGTTCAATTGTACCTTACAGTAAAGGGCTACAATCAAGATGATGACTTCCTGTCTGGTGAGTCATTTGGGTGTTTGTCCATACCAGCAAGTGGTATAGATTCTCATGAGCCCCCGCAACTGCCGAGGCTCATGCAAATCTATGCCTCTTGCAGTTGGAAAGGATTGACTGACTAGGGGCATGACTATGTCTGCCATTCACTGACCGCACAGAAACGTTGAAAGATGAGTAATGAGGTACGCCAACTAGTTTCCTTATCGAGACAAAAAGCTGATTGTCAGTCACGATCTCAAAAACAAAAGCAACCATTCTTGGAGGTCGTTATAAGGGCTCTTTATTAACCCATTTAGCCCCGTGATCTGCAGCAGGAGATGGATTGATCATGATAATTCAAGGATAGTGCCAGATGAGCTTGGCGCCTGAAGGCGCCAAGCTCATCTGGCACTATCCTTGAATTATCATGATCAATCCATCTCCTGCAACTGGTATACAGTCGTTAGACAAAACCTCCAAAAGTTTGGAAATGTGGCCGTGGGGTTAAGAGGGTTAACGTTAATGTCCAGTCACAGTCCAGGGAAGTCAGTAACCATAAACAAAGCCTAATAACAATACCAACAACAGCAACAATGCTAATAATAATAATAATAATAATAATAATAATAATAAATTATTATTATTATTATTATTATTATTATTATTATTATTATTATTATTATTATTATTATTATTAACAATATTATTTATAATGAGGTCTTTGGCACGGAGTTAACAACGATTTCATAACACAACCTGGGTCCACTGACAGGGAAGGGGTTAATTAACGTACAGAGACATGCAGTGATATCCGCCTCGGGAAGGTGTGAATTTCGACACAAAGCCACCAACAGCTGAACGTCTTTCTGAAATTAAAAAAAAAAAATGCAATCATCAATATGATGAATGAAACATCCAAAGCCACATTTGGAATAACGTCGGCTTTACTGGCCTTCTTTAGCCAATGTTGCCATGCGACAGGATTCCACAATTGCATCACAATGTAAACAAAGGGTGAGTAAGAGGTGATGGTAATGTTCTTTTTTAAATAATGCACGTGGCCATGACGTAATTATGAAAGCGACGTCATAGTTTATTGACCAACATAATGAAAACATGTAATCATCAATGTATGCAGTAGTCGATACTTTTTAACGATTATAAGAATGAAACTAAAACCCAGTCAAAAACAAATAAATAAATAAACAAAAGACGAACAATTAACAACAACAACAAAACACAAAGACAGAAACAAACAAACAATAAAACAAACAAACAAAAGAAAGAAAGAAACAGACAAACAAAAAACAGGATGGGATGAACCCACAAAGTCCCTTCTATATGAGAGCTATCCTCGCTGTCAAGGGTCTCTACCTTTTTTCTTTGACCTGATTCTGATGTTGAAATATCTCCTATTGAAAACGTCTCGCAGATCTGCCAATGCGTCAGTGAGTTCTATAAGGGGGTAATTTTATATTTTACGTGATCTGAGTTTCACTTTCGCTTCATAGGCTTGAGAAAATGGTGACAAAACTAGAACTTCACGTACAATTTCTGTCTTGCTATGATTTGTGTGAAAGCAGGTTGACTTAACCTAGCTACATGGGTCACTTGCATGCTCTTCTGAAAGCGCGTTGATGTGTGTGTGTGTGTTAATGCATGAGACATTCAATTATAATATGCTCTGAGGCTGTTTTGGCCACCCCTTTAAGAAAGTATTTTGTCAGGTTTCAAGCTTGTGTGTACATAAATATCTCAAACATTCTCTTGTTTATATACATACGCACACACACAAACACACACACATACACACACACGCACACATACATACATACATACATACATACGCACATACGGTGATTCGCGCCAAATGTACTTTCAGCAGCGAGGCCGTTAGCGTAACTAGACATGACGTAATTATTATTTTGTTACTTCAATTGTTAGAGGTTTAGGCCTGCCCGCCTTTGACATCATGGACATGCTATTAAATTCGCCCCACCGCCACCCGCCCTAAAAAGACCCTTCTATAAATAGAAGAGACTTAAAAACAACAACAACCAACCAACCAACCTGCTTTCAGCCAACCAACCAGCCAGTAAAACAAATCAGACAAATACAGACGGGCACAAAATAAAGACAAACAAAGGACACTCACCCTAATTTCTGTGAGCAGCGTCTGTAGCTTAGCGTTCTTGAAGTCGGCTCTTTTCTTGGCGCGTTTGATGTTCATCATCTCTATGTGGTGTTTGTGTTTCAGCGTCAGCAAGAAACCTGCGCAGGAAAAAAAAAAACCCCCATCAATCCGTTCAGTGTCAGCTCAAGCAGATTGTTTTTCTGCAGTCTTCGTTGATTTGGAACAGAAACGCCCTAGCCCTGCCCCATGAACATGGAATCAAAGTAATGTCAGCAAGAGGTATAGATCCTCATGAGCCCCCGCGCCTGCGGGGGCTCATGAGGATCTATACCTCTTGCAGTTGGGTGGTGTTTAGATTTTTTCCGGCACTGAACAGGTTAAGAATAACTCAATGCAGTGGCAGACTCACATCGATTATGACAGTTCAGAATCTTGGCGTCTGTTGCAATTGTGGCACAAACCTTTCTGTGTTTGTTTCGATATAGGTTATTCGTCATCAATTCGTCATAAATCAGATTCGGGTCAAAGAAAGTAGGTAGTGCCTCTTTAAATGGACCCCTGCGGGCGGGCAAGCAGTACACAGAGGACCACCTCGCTCGATCGCCGCGATCATTGCAACACGAGCCGACCAGGTAAGGGTCGTACAGTTAATTCCATATTTTTTAATTGTCAGCAAAAGACATAAATTCTCAGGAGGCTCTGCGAATGCAGGCGCTCATGAGAATTTCAGTCTCTTGCAGGTGGATCAAGTAGATTGAGTCCGCCGAATGTGTGAACTTGGTGCATTTTGTAGCCTACTTCTGACTGAAAACGAACTTACTGTTGACTATGCGCACGACCCTCCAAGGCAAGAGAAGCACCAGAATGGTTGTGGCATCTTTTCCCGTCTCATACCAGCGGCTGTCCAGGAACACAAAGTCCAGGGCAAACGACGATATCACGATAAAGGCGTCAAAAACCTGTAAACAAATACATAATAAATGATGAACGAATGAATGAAGTGATATAGAAGAGTATAGAGTAGAACAGTATAAGCAGAACATATTAGAACAGAATGAAATAAAATGCAATGAATAAAAGTCAAAATAAAATAAGATAATAATAAAATTAAATTAAATTAAATTAAAAAAGAAACGAAATTAAATGAAATAAAATAAAATTAGATAAAAAATAAATAAAAATAAAATAAAAAATAAATTAAAAGAAAAATAAAAGAAAATGCATTCAATAAAATACATTCAATAAAATACATTCAATAAAATACATTCAATAAATACATTCAATAAAATACATTCAATAAAATACATTCAATAAATACATTCAATAAAATAACCCAAATGAAATAAAATGATTGCTGACACCACTTTGTATCCATATCCCTTGACGGATGTTTTTTTAAATGTAGATTGACAATCTACGTCGACTTGCAGTCAAGGGTTAACTGCAGTCTGAAAGCTGATTCACTCTCAGCGACTTAATTTAACCCCTGGACTGCCACTGACCACACCGTTGGGCGGAAAAAAAACGCGTAGTTACCCGTCCTTGTGTGGTACCCGCATGATTCGATGCGCCTACAGTAATTTGGATGGACGGGTCACGCAGCGGTCACCTCTGAGATGGGGGAAATTAAAGAAAGTCTTATATACTTATTATTATACTTATTTCTGAATGTAAAAGCCATCTTTGGTCGGGTTTTGTGGTCGTGGCGTATGACTTGCTTTACAACTTTTAACCCCTTCCCTGCCACTGCACGTACATTTTTGTTTCTGAAATCTTTGTTTATTCAACGACCCAAAGCCAAGACTGTCCAAGACACAAGGATTCAAACTGGTTTCGGGGGCTCACGAGGACCTATGCATCTTGCCGTTGGCTGGCGTTCAATTATTCTCGGCAGCGAATGGTTTAACTCATTCTACCCCAGACACACCACAGGAAGATAAGGGATCGACCATGATAGTTCAAGGGTGATGCCAGAATAGCTTGGCGCCTATGGGCGCCAAGCTATTCTGGCATCACCCTTGAACTATCATGGTCGATCTGTGTCCTGCACTGTAATGCAGTCTTCAGAGGACAACGGCAACAATTTGGGGATTTCGGTGTTGGGGTAGAATGAGTTAAAGCAATCTGCTTCATGGCGGACATGGATTTGCTAAAATTTGCCGATACAACGGCTTATCAATGTTATCTGACAAACAAAGACTTTTCTACCCTTCTTTTCCCAGACCCAAAGCGCAGACTTGACGAAAGAGAGCAGAAAAGTCTTTCATTTTACGACATTCAAACTTTACGCACGCACGCACGCACGCACGCACGCACGCACGCACGCACGCACGCACGCACGCACGCACGCACGCACGCACGCACGCACGCACGCACGCACGCACGCACGCACGCACGCACACACACACACACACACACACACACACACACACACACACACACACACACACACACACTTTTCCCGCCGCATATAAACACGAGCCGCCGCGTCGGCTAAATAATTTGGACACTCGCAGTGATGTGTTTTGGTCCCCACGAGAAAGGAAAGGATGGGATCATTTTAAAGTTCAATTTTAACCCCTTCGCTGCCACTGGACGTAGGCTGTTTTGAAACCTTTGCTAATTCAACCTTGCAGAGTTCCAGTCATCACATAAAAGGACATGACCACAAAGGGGTGTGAACGAGAGATATAGATCCTCATGAGCCCCCGCAGGGCCTTATGAGGCTCTATATCTCTTGCAGTTGGGTAGCGGTGTTCAATTTTTCTCGGCAGAGAAGGAGTTAAAATGCATAGTACACACGACAACGGTGAGAAGACCTTGAAAGTCTTTATACAACTGTAATAATGGGTCTGTTTCTGGACAAACATGGAATAGCCAGCGCCACATTCCCAGTGAGCAAAATAGGTCCTTCACTGGGCCGATGTCGGCCCGCGGACCATTTTGCTCACCGGCTTCAAGCTCGGGAAATTAATTGGTCTTTCGAGTGGGGTTCAGCCCAGGGAAAAATGGTAGAGACGCACACTACTTTGGTTCCAGAAAAGTATTATGTATGCAATTTACCTGTAAGGATAAAGTCGCAGCAGTGAGTGACTTCAGTCCTAGCCTGTGGTACATACATTCTTTCTATGGAGTCGGGCTTAATGAGAGCGGGTAGTGGTTTCTTGAGAAGAACAACGAAAGCAAATTACTCTGGTTTCAGAAAAAGATGAAATTGAAGAAAGAAACAAAAATTAAATTGAAAAACAAAATAGACAGTACCGCAAACTGAGCGACAATCTATAAATGCGCGTGCAATATTGTCGCTCATTTTGGGGTAATGTCTATTACCGTCTTTGACTTACATGTTCTCGTTAATGATTAGTGCGTGCCACGGCACCGGAGCGATCATGGGCATCCATAATGGGGAATTATGGGGGGGCAAGGACAGCTACTGCCTATATGGAGATACGACCTCAGCACTAATCAATTCAGGCGCACTGCAACTGTGCCACTTTAATTTACCAGGATCTTTCAACGGACATGCTACGGAACATCCTGTCCTTTTGCCTGCTGAATGAGACTAGTGCATGGAACCTTTACTGGTTTTGGTATCGGCTCAGTCTTGGGGAAATTTGTAAGAACAGACCTATGCTATTCGGTTAGTTCACTAAGAATAATCTGTAATAAACGGAAAGTATGAATCTGCATCTGTTCATGTGAATACTATGGATCAGTCCGCGGTAACATGTATACTGTCACTGTTACTACTCGTAAATGAAACTGGACTCCCGACGCCTTACATTGATTTTTTTTTATCTGCTCCCTCTTGGGAGAACATTACAAATATACACGTATTACTTTTGATGCATAACGAATAATGTGTGTAATTAATCAAAAGTCACACACGTCTTTGGTAAGATAATGAACCCAACAGAGAATGAAACACAATTAGAAAAGACAGTTACAACACAATTTATTAAAATTTTCCCCAATTCAAATTAAATAAATAAAATAAATCAGCGCATTAACCCATTCAGCCCTGACGCAGTACAGCAGGAGATAAATCAAGGGTAGTGCCAGATTAGCTTGGCGCCTGTCGGCGCCAAGCTAACCTGGCTTGCTTACTTGCTTAATTCCTTGGATTCCTCGTGGAACAAAGGGCCTCTGCAACAGTCCTCCAGCGCACTCGGTTCTGGGCAGCCTTTTTCAGTTCACCCCACGACAGGTTGCAGCTCTTCATTTCTTCTTCACAGGATCGCCTCCAGGTGGTCTTAGGGCGACCGATCCGTCTCTTTCCTTGGGGTTCCACTGCAAAGCTTGCCGGGTGATGTCCTGTGGGGGTTTCCGCAGGGTGTGTCCTATCCATCGCCATTTCCGCCTGGCAATCTGCTGGTCGATGGGATCTTGGTTTGTCCGCTGCCACAAATCGGTATTCTTTATTTTGTCTGTCCACCTGATCTTCAGTATGTTGCGAAGGCAGCCGTTGGCGAATACTTGGATCTTGTTGGTTAGGGTGTTGGTGACTCTCCAGGTCTCTGAGCCATAGAGGAGGACAGACTTAACGTTGCTGTTAAAAAATTCGTAGCTTGTTGCGGACAGACAGAGATGTTGACCTCCAGACTGGTCTCAGGGTAATGAAGGCGTATCTCGCTTTCCCGATTCTGGCTTTGATGTCTTCGTCAGAACCACCTGTTGCTGATACAATGCTGCCCAGGTAAGTGAAAGAGGTATCTTCTTTCAGCTCGCTGTCTCCAAGGGTGATTAGCTTCTGCTGCTTCTTGAACAAGGTCATGGTTTCTGTCTTTTCCAGGTTGATTTGCAGTCCAGTCTGGGATGCTTCTTGGGCCAGGTTATCTGTTTTCTGTTGCATATGTTGGTATTTCTGGGACATCAGGCACAAGTCGTCCGCAAAGTCCAGGTGCTCAAGAAACTGATTCAGGGACAATTGGATTCCTGTTTTTCCTGCTTTAGTTGCCTGTCTCATCACCCAGTCGACCACTAACAGGAAGATCATTGGGGAGAGCATGCATCCTTGTCGGACTCCTGTTTTCACCTCAAAGTCATCTGTCAGTTTGCCATTGTGGATAACTTGGCAGGTGGCGCCTTCATAAAGTTGCTGGATCAGGGTAATGAAGCTTTGAGGGATTCCATAGTGGTGGAGGAGCTGCCAGATGGTTTCTCTGTCTACACTATCGAACGCTTGGCGAAAGTCGATGAAGTTGAGGTACAGCGTCGACTGCCACTCCAAGGATTGTTCGATGATGATTCGGAGCGTTGCTATTTGGTCTGTACACGACTTGTCTTTCCTGAAGCCAGCTTGTTCTGGTCTAAGTTTTTCGTCCACTGCATCTTTCAGCCGGTCGAGGATAATGCGGGTCAGTACTTTGCCAGGTACTAACAGTAGCATGATGCCGCGCCAGTTCTTGCAGGATCCTAGGTCTCCTTTCTTGGGAAGTTTTACCAGGTGTCCCTTTTTCCACTGTGCTGGTACTCTTCCTTCCCTCCAGACCTTCTGCAGTAGAGGCAGCAGCATGTTGACTGTGGACTGAAAGGGGTCTACCTTGAGCGCCTCTGGCGGAATTCCATCTGGGCCGGCTGCTTTTCCATTTTTCAGGGTCTTCAAGGCTTTTAGGATTTCTGCTTTCGCGGGAGGGTTGGTGTTGACTTTGAGCGGTGCGTTTGCAGGGGGGATGTCTGGTCTCACTGACGGTGGGGGTTGATTTAAAAGTTCCCCAAAGTGTTCAGCCCATCGTTGTCTTTGGTCTTGCTCTTTGCTGATGGGGTTTCCTTCTCTGTCTTTAACTGGTTTGTCCACGTTCGTCTTTTTGGTTGAGAGGGTCCTGGTGACCTTGTACAGAGTGCTGAGGTCCCTCTTTTCTGCTGCCTGCTCCGCCTCTGTCGCTAGGGCGTCATAAAAGAGCCTCTTGTCTTTCCTGGCACTTTTCTTGACTTTCTTGTTTATTTGGGTAAATTTCTCTCGAAGAGTTTTCTTTTCCACTTCATTCTTGTTGCTGTTGATCTGTTGCTTGATTTCTCTTCTATTCTTTATCATCTGCCATGTGTCACTGGAGAGCCATTCCTTGGTTGTCCATTCTCTTTTACCCAGCACTTCTTCGCATGTGCCTATCAGTGTGTCTCTTAAGGAGCTCCAGTGTTCCTCCAGGGGTGTTTCTTCGGTCACCAAGTTCAAGGCTTCAAATCTGTTCTTCAGGGAGGTTGAAAAGGTGTCTCTGTAGTCTTTCTCCTTCAGCCGCTGGGTGTTAAACTTTATGTGAGGTCGGTTGGCTATGTCTCTAAAAGCTCGTATTTTGACTTTGATGGTTCCAATCACGAAATGGTGGTCCGAGGCTACGTCTGCCCCTCGTTGGGATCTTGTGTCTTGCAGGCTTCGTCTCCATTTCCTAGAGATAGTGATGTAGTCTATCTGGTTTTTGGTGTTGCCGTCTGGTGAGATCCAGGTTTCTTTGTGAATGTCTTTGTGCTGGAATACACTGCCGCCAATGACCAGGTCATTAAAAGCACAAAAGTCTGTGAAAAGCTCGCCATTTTCATTCATTGTTCCAAGGGCCTGGGTTCCCATAATCAATTCTTTTCCAAGGTTGTCTTTCCATATCTTGGCATTCAGATCACCCATCAGTATCTTGATGTCTCTCTTGGTTAACTCATTAACTACTGTCTGGAGAGAATTGTAGAAAAAATATTTTTGCCTCTTCATCAGCATCATTAGTAGGCGAGTAGCATTGGATGAATGTAGTTTTTCTCCCCTTGGAGTTGAATCTTGCTGTCATGATTCTAGAGGAGACTGGTTGCCATTCCATAAGGGCTCTGGCTGCTACAGGGGACATCATGATGGCAACTCCTACTGTGTGTTCGTGGTTCTCGTCTGCATGTCCCGAGTAGAGGATTTTCTCTCCGCTGGCAAGTGTTGTCATGCCAGACCCATTCCATCTGCTTTCAGAAATTCCTAGTACTTGGATGTTGTATCTTTTCATCTCGCTAGCCACTTGAGCTGCTTTCCCAGTTTCATACATGGTTCGTACGTTCCACGTTCCGATCTTTGCTGTTGCTTTCATCGTCAGGAGATTCGTCGGCTGGTTGGCTTCCGTGAGGCTTTCACCAACCCGCGTCATCTGCTCTCCTGTAGAGGCATCTCCCTGAATCAAGCGCTGGTTGGATTCTTCTGTTGCTTTGGTTTCTGTAGCTTTAGGGTTTTTACAGGGTGGGGTTGCTGGCCCCACGCCCAACCCTCCTCCTTTCTCAGCCGGGCTTGGGACCGGCCATGGCGGAGTTAAGCTAACCTGGCACTACCCTTGAATTACCATGGTAGACCTGTCTCCTGCAACAGGTGCATAGTCGTTAGATGACGCCTCCAAAATTTGGGAAATACGTGCACCGGGCTGAATGAGTTAAATAGGCGAAATTAAATTAGACAAACAAACAAGTATAGAATTCACTCGCTGCTTGTCTTGTCGGCGAAGAAGGCAAGTGGCAACTGAAGGATGTGACAAAACAAACGATGAAGAACAAAAGAATTATATACTTGTTTGTCTATTGAAAAAAAAGATAAATAATAATGAACTGTGTTGTAACTGTCTTTTCTAAGCGTGTTTCTTTCTCCGTTGAGTTCTTCTCTGCATTTTACACGCTTGACAGTCACCTGTTTGATCCAGACCAAAAAGGTGACTGCCAAGCGTGTAATATGCAAAGAAGTACCCAACGGAGAAAGAAACACGCTTAGAAAAGACGGGTACAACACAATTTATTAATATTTCGGGTAAATACCCTTTGTCAAAATAGACAAACAAACAAACATAGAGATTAGCCGCTACTTATCTTCAATGGCAGAAGGAATGTGGCAACTGAAGGAGGTGACGTAAAATATTACTTGTTGTGTACTTATTACTTGTTGTGTACCGTGCTAAATGCTGGGGTTTTTTTCCCGGGGTCCTCCCGTTTTTCCCCGAGGTAGTCCTCAACTTGAAGGTGATATAAAGTTTGCCTTCGGGTTGGTGTTTAGCAGGCTTTGTGTATTAGACACTCAGCCTACTTCGTGCCCAAGGGTACTCCCCATTCGTTCTCTCTCTCTTTCTCTCTCTCCGTCTCGCTCTCTCTCTCTCTCTCTCTCTCTCTCTCTCTTTCTCTCTCTCTCTCTCTCTCTCTCTCTCTCTCTCTCTCTCTCTCTCTCTCTCTTCTCTCTCTCTCTCTCTCTCTCTCTCTCTCTCTCTCTCTCTCTCTCTCTCTCTCTCTCTCTCTCTCTCTCTCTTTCTCTGGCCTCATCTACACGCCTTTTCTTTCGCTCGCTCCTGCACGTGCTTGCACACACTCTTGTCTCTCGTGTTCAGGTTCTTTCCGAGTCT
>BTPG01000006.1:30292144-30297924 GCA_036245525.1 Semisulcospira habei
ATGCCACCGTCCCAGCTTGCTAGGCCATGGCAAACGAACCAAGGGTTTAAAGGGTGGGGCCAGTACTGCGCACACTGCACTCCACCAAAAAGCTCCACCGCGCAGGCTTTAGGAAACGCCCACGGACTATGACACTGAACTTTCCAAGTCCTGTAGCGATGGGCAAGGGGCAAAACGGCAGGTGAAAGATGTCACTGGAAGCCGCAGTCTCAAACCTGCATGCAGGCGGTTCAGGATATTGGTCGCCTGATGTTGACCTGGGGATGACAACGTCACTCGGCACACCCTGAACGACCAAGCAGCCTTCTCTAGGGACAGCACTGCTTGCTCCACACGGAGAGGGGCCTAGAAAAGGTGGCCTAAAACCAAAGCTCATCCCCTCGTAACCCCAGTTGGCTAGCCGCGGTCAACGGGCATCTTCTCATGCGGTCAGAAAACAAGAAAAAACAATGGATCCACTCTCATGACGACCACGACCGGACTCAACGTAGCATGCTGGAACATCCGAACCATGCTCGACACAGCAGACAGCGGACGCCCTGAACGTCGCTCCGCCCTCATTGCCCATGAATTGCGGAGGTTAAACATCGACATCGCCGCGCTCAGCGAAGTACGCCTCCCGGAGGAAGGCAGCCTCCAAGAACTTGGCGCTGGCTACACCCTCTACTGGTCAGGCAGGCCTGCATCAGAAAGACGGCTCTCAGGCGTGGGCTTCATGGTGAAGACCCCCATTGCGACTAAGTTGGAAAACCTACCAACGGGTCACTCCGACCGCATCATGTCCATGCGCCTCCCACTGAGACACCAGCAATACGTCACCCTTCTCAGTGTGTACTGCCCAACCCTCCTGGCAGAGCCTGCAGAAAAAGACAAGTTCTACTCTGACCTGCGCAGCCTCCTGCAGAGCACCCCTGCAGACGACAAAGTCATCATCCTTGGCGACTTCAACGCCAGAGTGGGCCAAGACTCTGAAGCCTGGAAAGGAGTCCTCGGCAAGCATGGCGTTGGGAACTGCAATGACAATGGTCGCCTACTGTTGGAGCTCTGTGCAGAGCAGCAACTTGTCATCACCAACACCACTTTCCAGCAAAAGGACAGTCGAAAGACCACCTGGATGCATCCTCGCTCCAAGCACTGGCACCTTATCGACTATGTCCTAGTGCGTCAGAGGGACCGCAGTGACGTCCTCCTCACCAGAGTGATGCCCAGCGCAGAGTGCCACACTGACCACCGCCTTGTTCGCTGCAAACTCAGGCTCCGCCTCAAGCTGAAACCCAAGAAAGGCGGCCCTCCCAAGAAAAAGCTTGATGTTGCCAGCCTTCAGCGTGACGACAAGAAAGCTGCCCTTCAGGCCGATTTACAGCGCATGCTCAAAGACACAGTTGATCCAGCAGACTCCTCCCCTGAAACACTCTGGGAACAACTGAAAACTGCTATTGTAAAATCCTCTGTGGAAGTCTTGGGCTTTGCTAGAAAGAGGAACAAAGACTGGTTTGACGAAAACGACGTAGAGATCCAGGAACTTCTAGCAAAAAAAAGAGCCGCCCACCAGGCCCACCTAGCCCAGCCTTCCTGCCCTGTGAAGAAGTCTGCCTTCCGCCTCATCTGCAGCAGTCTCCAGCTCAAGCTTAGAGAGCTCCAGAACGAGTGGTGGTCCAGACTCGCACAGAGGACCCAGCTCTGCGCTGACAACGGTGACTACAGGGGCTTCTACGAAGCACTGAAAGCAGTGTATGGCCCTAGGCACCTGGTACAAAGTCCCCTGCGAAGCGCTGATGGACAGGCACTCCTCACAGATAATACCTCCATCTTGAACCGCTGGTCGGAATACTTTCAGGACCTCTTCGGCGCTGAACGCACTGTTCAAGAAACAGTCATCCTCCAAATCCCACACCTTCCACTAAAGGTTGAATTGGACGAACCGCCCACCGCCGAAGAGACCCTCACAGCCATCCACCAGCTCAAGAGTGGCAAAGCAGCAGGCATTGACGGAATCCCGCCAGAGATCTGGAAACATGGAGGCCCAGCACTGCACAACAAGCTCCACGACCTCTTTCTCTGCTGCTGGGAAAAAGGAACACTACCAAAGGATCTCCGTGATGCAGTCATCATCACCCTGTACAAGAACAAAGGAGAGAAGTCTGCCTGCTCTAATTATCTTGGAATTACCCTGCTGTCCATTGCCGGGAAAATTCTCGCAAGGTTGCTCCTGAATCGGCTGGTACCTGCCATCGCTGAAGACCACCTCCCAGAGGGCCAGTGTGGCTTCAGAGCCAACAGGAGTACCACCGACATGGTCTTTGTGCTGAGACAGCTTCAGGAGAAGTGCCGCGAGCAGAACAAAGGGCTGTACGTAACGTTTGTCGACCTAACAAAAGCGTTTGACACTGTGAGCAGGCAAGGTATGTGGCAGATCCTGGAGCGACTAGGTTGTCCCCCAAAGTTCCTCAACATGATCGTCCAGCTCCACGAGGACCAGCAAGGCCAGGTCAGACTAAACAGTGACCTCTCAGAACCATTCCCCATTCGCAACGGCGTGAAGCAAGGCTGCGTGCTGGCACCGACCCTCTTCACCATCTTCTTCAGCATGACGTTGAAGCAGGCCACAGTGGATCTCGACGATGACGACGCAGTGTACATCAGGTATCGTCTCGATGGCAGCCTGTTCAACCTCAGACGACTGCAGGCCCACACGAAAACCCTAGACCAACTGATTCGTGAGCTGCTCTTCGCTGATGACGCTGCCCTCGTTGCACACACAGAGAGAGCCTAGCAGCGCATTACGTCCTGCTTCGCAGATGCTGCCCAGCTCTTTGGACTTGAGGTCAGTCTGAAAAAGACAGAGGTCCTTCATCAGCAGTCACCCAAGGAAGAGCATCGCCCTCCCCACATCACCATCGGCGAGTCCGAACTGAAGTCTGTACACCAGTTTACCTACCTTGGCTGCATCATCACGTCAGACGCCAAGCTGGACAAGGAGCTGGACAACAGGCTGGCAAAAGCGAACAGTGCTTTCGGGCGACTATTCAAGCGGGTGTGGCACAATCAACAGCTGAAAAAAGGCACAAAGATCAGCGTGTACAGAGCTGTCGTCCTCACCACCCTGCTGTACGGTTCCGAGTCCTGGGCCCTCTACCGCAGCCAACTACGACTCCTCGAACGCTTTCACCAGCGCTGCCTGCGTACCATCCTCAGCATTCACTGGAGTGACTATGTCACCAACGTCGAGGTCCTTGAACAGGCGGAAACTGTGAGCATCGAGGCTTTGCTGCTGCGGACACAGCTTCGCTGGGCGGGGCACGTCTCCAGGATGGAGGATCATCGCCTACCCAAGATCACTCTGTTCGGCGAGCTCGCCACTGGACACCGAGACAGAGGGGCACCAAAGAAGAGATACAAAGACGGTCTCAAGAAGTCGCTTAGTGCCTGCCAAATCGACCACCGCCAGTGGTCTTCGCTTGCTGCGGACCGTGACACCTGGCGCTCCACCATTCACAAGGCAGCCGTCTCCTTTGAGGACTCTCGCAGATCTAACCTTAAGGACAAGCGGCTTAGAAGAAAAAACAGAGTTGTCGTAACTCAGAACCCTGACCAGACCTTTCCCTGCAGCCACTGCGGTCGAACCTGCCTGTCCCGGATTGGCCTCCGCAGCCACGAAAATGCCTGCAGACGACGTGGGCAAGCCCTATAGAATCTTCGTTCGCGAAGTCAAGCCAAGAAGCTAAACAAGACAATGAGATTTCGATTCTAAAGAACGTCTCCCAACAACGAACGAGAGCGAACTCACAGCGGACAACCATCTTCTTCCATGAGCACAGACAACACTCCAAACACCTCCAGGCTCATGAGGATCTATGCCTCTTGGAGATGTTTGAAGTGTTGCACAGACAGACAACACTCTGTGCTTATGATACACAATGTTTATCCGCCGAGGTTTTGCTCTCGTTCTTTGCTGATAGTCGTTGGTTGCAAACGAAACCTCATTATTACGCTATCTCTGTCGACCCATTCCCAACAAGTTTCGGAGAAAGAGATGGGTCGCACTGGCATGTTTTTACGTTAGTGTCAATGGACCTGTTGAAAGCACCGTGACAACATAAATACAGTTATCAATAGCTTGGCAGCTTGCTTAGGCTTTACAGGCGACAAAGGAAACAAACCGGCGGCCGCATTGCAGGACGAATAAATTATTAACCTGCTCAGTGTCAGCTGACGCAGAATGTGTTTCTGCAATCTTCGTTGTTCAGTTCAACACCAAAGAGCCCTAGCTGTCTCTGGAACATGGATTCAAATTGGTGTCAGCGAAAGGCATAGATCCTCATGAGCCCCCGCACCTGCGGGGGCTCTTGAGGATCTATACCTCTAGCAGTTGGGTGGTCTTTAGTTTTGTCGGGACTGAACGGATTAAACCTAATTCTTGTACGCCGTAAATGATCGCAAGGAGCTGTTGCAGCCATATCTATGACGATGTAACAATTGTCACAAGGCGCGTGAACACACTTTGGAGACTCAAAGTGCTTTCCGACAAATATTTTAGCTCTTGCAAAGATGGTGGAGTCGCCATGAAATTTGTAACAATTGTCACATTGAGCTAGTGGAACCTCCACATTGTCACAAGTATGTGAAGACGCCACTGACAATGACAATGATCCTTTTTTTGACAACGGTAAAAATTTTGCTAATAACAACCATTTTTCGAACTTGCCGTTGCTAATCTACTGATTAATTACTATCGCACTAATTATTTTCTACTACTGAACAGGAAGAAAATTTACTTGACAAACACAAGCCAACAACAGAGATGAAAAATGTAAGAGGGAAGTGACAGAGCGAGAGAGAGAGAGAGAGAGAGAGAGAGAGAGAGAGAGAGAGAGAGAGAGAGAGAGAGAGAGAGAGAGAGAGAGAGAGAGAGAGAGAGAGAGAGAGAGAGATTTACATATGGTACGCAAAATGAATAAAACATTGGGTTTCTGTTGTGCCATATCATGTTGCACTCACATACGAGTACGATGCATAACGAATATTCAGCACTCTCATTGTTCAAACTGTAATACTGAAACAGAAAACTCGTCAACAGCCCAACTGACATGATCACTGATCAGCACTTAACGGGGCGGCATTATTAGAGGCGCTACGAGGTTTGTGGCACTTGACACAAAATCGTTATGCAATAGAGGTATCGGCAACTCTTTGCACACGCTTAAAAAAAACCCAACCTCTGGCGACTCTTTCTGATGCACTTAGACGACAAAAAAAAAAAGAAAGAAGAAGAAGTCATTTTCTTCTATTCAATGTCCACACAGTTTCAAAACATTCAAAAACAATGAATGAACGATGGTACGTTTTTTTTTCAAATCGGCAACATTTTAATGACTTCTTTATATTTTTCGCCGTAACTCATCTGAAACGTGTCGTATGCGGTTAAGGCGGCAGTTTGCCGCGTGTACGTATGCGGCACGTCTCGAATGAGGTAAACATCACAGCGTGATATGGACCAACCGTGACTGTTTAAATGAAGTGCTAGATTACAAATACCAAACTAATCAGGCACTACAACTGAACATTCACGATCGATCCATCTCCAGCTGACCCGAACCCGTTCAAATTGAATACCACCCAACTGCAAGAGTTGCGGGGGCTGATGAGGATCTATGCCTCTTGCTGAAACCGCTTTGTACCCATCTTCCCGTGACGGCTGGGGATATTGGACGTTGAATTTACAATGATTTAACTCATTCAGCCCGGCGCACGTATTTCCCGAATTTTGGAGGCGTCATCTA
>BTPG01000006.1:30297944-30325444 GCA_036245525.1 Semisulcospira habei
AAATTTATGAAATACGTGCGCCGGGCTGAACGAGTTAAAGAGATCCAGACCAAAAAGGTGACTGCCAAGCGTGTAATAAGCAAAGAAGTACCCAACAGAGAAAGAGACACGCTTAGAAAAGATGGGTACAACACAATTTATTAATATTTCGGGTAAATACCTTTTGTCAAAATAGACAAACAAACAAACAGAGAGATTAGCCGCTACTTATCTTCATTGGCAGAAGGAATGTGGCAACTGGGAGAGAGAGAGAGAGAGAGAGAGAGAGAGAGAGAGGAGAGAGAGAGAGAGAGAGAGAGAGAGAGAGAGAGAGTCAATGAATCTTTATTTTACAACGGTAAAGATATTAACAATGCCAGAGGCAATGCGATTTTTTCAAATCTGCCAATGATTGTTTATTTTACAACGGTGAAAGTTTTGGTTAGGATAATCATTTTTCGAACTTGCTTATCTAATTTACATCTAATGCGCAGAGAGAGAGAGAGAGAGAGAGAGAGAGAGAGAGAGAGAGAGAGAGAGAGAGAGAGAGAGAGAGAGGGGGGGGGAGAGGGGGGGGAGGAGGCCCGAGCTATTTTCCTCTGAAGGATATTTATAAGTCTGCAGCCATAGTGTGCATCGATTACATCGTTCGATCGAACCCATTCCTGTTTTGCCTGCAACATCATTGACACCCCCTCACATCTCGAAGAGACACCGACTCTCATAAGCTCTTGCAACAGCATGGGCTCAAGAGAATGTAAGCGTCTTGCTGATCCAAATTTATCTCAGCACGTTAGACGGAGGCACTCATCGATAACGCTGTCATATTTTTGTTCGGACCACACAGTCTTCAAGAGGCATAGATTCTCATGAGCCCCTGCAATTGCAGAGACTCTTGAGAATCCATGCCTTTTGTCAATCCCATTTTGATCTATGCCCCTCAACAGACAAATCCACCGGAGACATCACACAGGACCGCCTTGCCCACAGAATCAGCTGACGTGTAAAAAGGCATCGCAGCCACAGAGCAATAGATCCTCACGGGTCCGTGTCTCCTTCTGGTACGAATCGAGCTCATTTACATCTATGCCCTCCGACGGAAGGATCCCCGGGGGTATTCATTTAAGGCTGTTTGCCATCGAAATCAACTGTTGATGGATGGGCGGGAATTTTCAGGAAAGGTGCGATGTGACCCAGCCAGTATTGTGTTTTGGCACTAACGCTCCTGCAAGCCTGACGCCAGCGACGCTGGATGGATCAAGCGTGATATAACGCAAAAGCAGCGCCTGTCCTTCGAGCGTGCTACCTGAACGGCAGTTTGCACTGCCGTTCAGGCAGCACGCTCGAAGGACAGAAAAGCACTATCCGTGAACTATCATAATGTTGAAATCCTGACCAAAAAGGTGACGGCCAAGCGCGTAGAATTCAGAGAATGACCCAACGAAGACTGAAGCACGCCGTTGCCGCTTGATGTAACTGTCTTTTCTAAGCGTGCTCATTCAGCCCCGACACACCACAGCAAGACATGGATCGAGCATGATAGTTCAAGGGTGGTGCCAGAATAGCTTGGCGCCCTTAGGCGCCAAGCTATTCTGGCACCACCCTTGAACTATCATGCTCGATCTGTCTGTAGAATTGTAATACAGTCCTTCAGAGGGCAACTTTACAATTTGGGGATTTCGGTCCTGGAGTAGAATGTGTTAATGTTGGATCTACTTTCTGGAACGGCCGATAAACAGGGACAAGAAAGCACTACCCATGAACTATCATAATTTGGATCTACATTCTGGAGCGTTGACAAGCACTTAGGACAGTAATTTTAAGTACTAACCGCGAACTGTCATAATTTTGGATCTGCTTTCTTGAACCGCGACAAAACAAAAAAAAAAAAGTCAGCAACTCCTTTGGCTGACACAGTACAGGGCGGGGGGAGGGGGATTGGGCGTGGGTGGAGGGCATAGAATAAAGTTATGATACGCAATTGCCACATAAGACTAGGCAAAAAGACGGGCTTGCTCTAAACACAACATGTCTGTCGAAAGGTCAAAGTGTTGGGTCCCAACCTCAGAGTCGACCCAGCCTCGGCCAGATTGACATATAAAGCTACAAAATAGTAATATATACAAACCAAGGGGAATCACTCAGCGCTGGACAGACAAACAGTTAGATCCCCTGCCCCCGCCTATCAGGCACCCATTCGCCAGCCCACAGAGAAATACGCATGTATAGAACAAGACGATCATCTATATCCCTAAGGGATGTAGATGATCGTCTTGTTCTATACCTGCGTATTTCTCTGTGGGCTGGAAGGGATGTAGATGATATGTATACAATTCTGCCAGCGCTAGCCTCACCTATCTGGTTTGTGAGTACAAAATAGTAAGGTACATTAACTTTTCAGCATGAAATACTACAAGTTCTCAGAATGGGTATAATAACGGTTATATCGGTGATTAGTCATCGCACTGGTCTACAATTTCACAACATTGGTGTGACATATAGTGCTCACAAAAAGTACTGGACGTCATTACTTTAGATTGAATTACTAAAATGTCGGGGGAAAAAAATTACATCTGCAATCTGCAGTCACCTTCTTGGTCTGATTAATTTTTAACCTTTTTCGGACATTTTAATAATTCAACCTACAAGTAATGCATCCTTTACTTTTTGTGAGCACTATATGTCACACTAATGTTGTGAAATTGTAGGTCAGTGGGATGCCTAATCACTGATATACCCGTGATGATACCGATCATGAGGACTGGTGAGTGTTCATGTCGTACTCAGGACATAGCTGTTCCTGTTTCCCATAACCCGCGTCCATTATCACTCTGGGGCCGTGGAAGTTAACTCATTGTACCCCAACACCGAAATCCCCACATTTTGTCGTTGTTCTCTGAAGACTGCATTGCAGTGCAGGACACAGATCGACCATGATAGTTCAAGGGTGATGCCAGAATAGCTTGGCGCCCATAGGCGCCAAGCTATTCTGGCATCACCCTTGAACTATCATGGTCGATCCTTATCTTGCTGTGGTGTGTTTGGGGTAGAATGAGTTTAAGTACCATTACGCATAAATCTGAAGACGCGTGTCTACACCAATTGTGTTTGTTAAAATGTTATGCCGTGTCGACACACCTAATGAACTTTGACAGCAGGTGGGACACGCAGCAAAAGCACACGCGTAATCGCACTTATTATTCTGCCCAGCCGTTAGCGTGTCAATCTATTTTTAGCTGTTTCTCGTACTGATACTGTTTTATTTATAGAACGGAGTGGAGTCGTTGTCAGTTTACCTACTATTAAGACGACCTGTGCTGAACTGGATTGTCCTGTGTCTAAATGAACCATAACTAGACCTGTGTGTAGCGGCTCGTAACCATCTGTTACATAAGTGAATATTTGAACATTTACGGCGGTAGTGGGCCTTCAACCCGGAACTAATCAGGCAATGCCTGAGTTGTGAGCAAACTGAGCAACGCTGTCAATCTCAAGTGTTTTTGTCCCTTAAAGAAATCACCCCCGTCATGGGCGAAACGAAGTCATTTGTAATCCGTGACAGTACCCCGACCCCCACCTCCGGTGACACACCTTTGCGTCCCACCAATGTTCGTCCATTCCATCTCTCGCGACGTGCAGACACACGTATAGCCATTGCAGAGGGCGAGAAGTGTGCTGACTCTGAAAGCGAAATAGATTGTATAGATCTGTACCTCTATATGTCAAAGCACCCTTTTCCAGCGCGTGCAAGAGGCCGTCGGGCTCACGTCGGGCCGCAGTAGGCCCGCGCACGGCCGTGCGCGGGCCTACTGCGGCCCGACATCAGCCCGATAGCCTTTTGCCTGCTGTTCCTAGCGCGGTCAATCACATTAGCGGAGCAGCGTCGGTGGTATTGCAAGCAACGCTCTAGACAAATACTGGACCCCGACACAACGGACACCCGCGATGTGGGGAACAACTGGAGCCGATCTCGGGTCAGGAATTAGTATACATTCTCATAAGCCCCTTGCGCTCATGCGAATCTACGCCTCTTGCAGAGAACGCCTTGTTAAGATGAGGAACAGTAAAAAGCCGATGTTGGCTAGCGAGACGCAAACACAGACACACTGTTCAGCAAAAGTGATAGACCCAGCAGGAGGAGCAGATTCTCATGAACCCCAGGGGATAACGTGAATCTTTGTCTCTTGCAGATAGAGGAACTGGTTCCACCCTGTTTGATGCACTCCTCTCACCCACCCCCCACCCCCCTTACCTCCCGCACTCCCCATCGCCCCTTTCGCGGTTTTTGTCGCTTTTGACAGACAGACTTATAAGAGCAAAGCTGGCACACGCTTAGCACATACAGAGATCGATGGCTTATTCAAACGAGCCGGCGACGAAACTTATACTGTTTCTCTGTGGGCTGGTGTTTTCTTTGCGACATATTTGCACTCTTTTTATGCCTTTCCTACCTAAGTTTTTCACAAGTGTGTTGGTGTGTGATTTACGGCTGAAAGCCGTAAGGTCCAAAATCACACACCAGCACACATTTAATTTGGCTTCCTTGTCGTTTTCGCTGAGTAACCAAGTCCGAGAAAGGATCTTGCTGTTTAAAGTTGCTGCGTCCACTGTTCTGTGGACGGTTGCTTTTTCTCGGCGGCTGTTGTTCTGTGACTTCCAAAACTAGAAAATGTTAGCTTCAAAATCACAGATTAGCAGTGGTACCCACATTAACCCATAAAGCCCTGACACACTACGACAGGATGTGGCTCGACCATGATAGTTCAAGGGTGGTGTCGAGTTGTTCTGTGACTTTCAAAACTAGAAAATGTAAGCTTCAAAATCACTGACTAGCAGCGGTACCCACATTAACCAATAAAGCCCTGACTACGACAGGATTTTGGTCGACCATGATAGTTCAAGGGTGGTGTCGAAATAGCTTCTATTCTGCCACCACCCTCGAACTATCATGGTTAATCTATCTCCAGAACTGTGAGGAAATCCTTAACATATAAAAATGATAAACTTATCCTCAGGATATAATGAGTTAACTAATCACTGTTACCTATGATGCGCGTCTCCTGTTGAAGATGGAATGTGCCCAACTCTAAAGTTATTAGGATGGAAACTTGGGCTCATGGTATTAACCAGTGTACCTGCACTCTCGATAAGCATCGTGATAAATGTGCTCTTCGTCCGTAGCCTATGGAATTAGCAAGTTTAGCACTATAATCGTACGCAGTTGATCCGGTTCGAACTGGAAACCCAGACGAAATGATGTCTGACAGCACTAAGTGGATCAATGTATAATGACGCGCAAAAGAAATGCAACATTTTTGGAATCATCGTAAACACTTTAAGTGTTTCCGATGATTCCAAAAATGTCTTGTTTCTTTTGCTCGTCAATGGATTTTATTAATCTTTTGCGTGGGTCTACGGTCCAAATAACACTGAAACCACAGAAGGCAACACCTTTGAACTCCCCCCCCCCCCAAACACACACACACATATCTCTCCCCACCCCCACCCACCCAACAAAACAAATGACATATTAGAACATACTTGAGATTGGAGCGAAGAACCCAACGTGCAAGAAACACGCTTATAAATGACAGTTATGACACAGTTTATTAATATTTTATTAATATTTCAATATTGGGTCTTTTTTAAAGTAGACAAACAAACAGATATACAATTCCGTCACTGCTTATCTTGTGAGTGTGAAGACGCAAAGTGGTAGTCATATTTTCTGTCTGGACTTTGAGATTGGAGCATTTTCGACAGTTCTGTCCCCACCCCAACCCCGTGGTTCCGTTCTGCCCTGAATGGTGCTAATAAATTGCGTCTTTTAAAAAAACAAATCGTATGACCTTCAGTCCCACAGAACAGCGAACTCTCATCTCAGAAGAGCACAGGCTGGGAGAGAGAGATGCGTTTTCATGAAATGTATCAAAGTGCAGTATCTATACTGAAGAGCAAAAGAAATTTGACATTTTTGGAATCATCGGAAACACGAAAGTGTTTCCGAAGAACCCCAAAATGTTGCATTTGTTTTGCATATATAGATATGATAGCAGTCATCGAGACCATATATATAGGTATTCCACTGTCGATGCTGCTCAGTGTTAGAAAAGTTCGTGACTTCAGCGTGGTTTAATGCGGGCTCACCTTTGAAACGACAACGCCCAAGACCCTACGAGTAATTAGCGTCAGACAAAAGAGCACAAATTGATCTATGCCCTTGAGAACTATTCCTGCACGGCAGAAAGACGTATAAACCAATAATCAATGTTTACCATGCAGTAATACTCGGGAAGAGGAGGGGGGGAGGGGGATTAAAGGGGACCTTTTGCTTAACCTGTAAATGTTGACACCACCCGACTGCAAGTGGTATAGATACTCATGAGCCCCCGCAGTTGCGGGGGCTCATGAGGATCTATGCCTCTTGCTGACACCACTTTGAATCCATGAAGACAGCTAGGGTATTTTGGTGTTGAGTTAACAAAGATTGCAGAAACACTGTCTGCACGCACATGACGGGTTAAAGCTGGCTGATACAGTGCGAGCCGGGATTGTTAGAATTCACCGATTTTCAATGCTGTCTTTTCCTCAGTTAACCCATTCAGACCTGACGCACTACAGCAGGAGATGGGTCGACCATGATAATTCAAGGGTAGTGCCAGATTAGCTTGGCGCCTGTCGGCGCCAAGCTAATCTGGCACTGCCCTTGAATTATCATGGTCGATCCATCTCCTGCTGTAGTGCGTCAGGGCTGAATGGGTTAACACAGTCGAGACGTGCCGCATTCGGATACGCGGTTCAAAGCCGCGTATCCGGATGCGGCACGTCTCGAATGAGCTAACACCTGAAAGGATTATTATTATTATTATTATTATTATTATTACATAGTATTTATATGGCGCATTTCTCATATTTATAATATAACTCAATGCGCAGAATGTAGCCGCGAACTGAAACCAACAAGCACGCTCACGTGAATCACGCGCATTCACTCACACACTGTACGTAAACACAGAACATTCACGTGGTGCTAAGGGCAAGCTCAAGCGAGCTACTGAAGTTGTTTTTTAGAAATCGTTTGTATTTGAAATTTTATTAAGTTGGCTGAAACTGATACCAAAGTGATGACGCCTACACATTTGATCCGAGGATTATTTATGTGTTTTGTATGACATGTCTGCACGACAAAGACATTTCCTTGTTTACAAATGCCGAACATAGACTGTCACAATACGCAGTATGCGTATAGGTGAAGTGGTGTAGGAACCCCGAGGGGTCTTGCAATGCCTCCTCTCCAGCGATGTACATTTAAAAAGACTGAATACTTTACATAGACGAACAGCATTTTTAATTTTCCCCGATCCTTCTCTGACAACTGATGGTAAGATACACATAGTGGGACTACTTTCTCTTAAAAATCAGTTTGTGTTTAACAAAGGAGTGTTCGTGTTCAAGATTCGAAATAACAAAACTCGTGAATACCTAACCCAGCTGCTAGTCCGGTGTCAGTCCCGCTATGGGGATACAAAACCATCTACGTCGTACCCAAAACCAGAACTGACCTATTTAAAACCAGGGTTTAGCTTTCTCGGGGGCGCCTTTGTGGAATTCTCTTCCATCCCATGTAAAGACCACTCCTACGATATCGTGTTTTAAGGAAATACTTTTTAAATATCTATCATCGCAATCATAAATAGCTAAAATCTTTACTTGTTTTGTGGACATATTATGCCCAGTTTATGCATTATTAGTAGCTACTCATTTATTAACAATGGATATGTATACATGTCTGGTGTGTATGTGTGAATGAATGGGCGCACGCAAGTAATTGTGTGCATGCGATCTCTCTCTCCTTTTTTTCCCCCTCCATTGTTTCCTCCCTTTGCCCCACACCCCCTTAGCCTTAGGTTATTATCTTTTTATATAATTGTTGTTTGTCTGCAGAGATAGCAACGGCAGATGTGAAAAATGGCGTTGCCTCTGGCTCTGCTAACACATTCTGCCCCAGGACCAAAATCCCTAAATTTTGATGTTCTGAAGGGCTGCACTACCATTCTAGAGACAGATCGAGCATGCTAGTTCAAGGATGGTGCCAGAATTACTTGGTACCTATGGGCGCCAAGCTATTCTGCCACCACCCTTGAACTATCATGCTCGATCTATGTCTTGTTGTGGTGTGTGTCGGGGGTGAATGAGTTAATATCTTTACCGCCAAAGAAAGATTCATTGATTCAATGATTCTCTGGACATGGTGAGGTCAGAATATTCATTGGCCATACCTTCCTTTTTTACACTTTCGCCATAACTTCTGGCCATTCCTACATAAAAGTATACTTTGGCCATTTTTTTTTCCACTGCGGCATACCTCATCTTGGCAGTACCAATATACAAGTGTACCTGGTCTATACCTCAATCCGACCCAGCTGTCATATTGCAAGGGAGAACTCTTGTTACAAGCTAGAAACTGGCAAATTATCACTGTTCTAAGACGCAAATAATGATACGAAACAATTGTGTAATTTTGCTCGGAACATACTTGCCGCAAAAAGATATGATGCGGTTGCATGCATGAGTTAGGTCCCCTGATAGCGGTTCCGAGCTTATCCGAGTCTATATGGCGAGAGTTAGGTCCACTGACGGCCGCTCTCGAAGCCGATGTCAGGGGATCTAACTCAGTATGTGTAAATCATATCTTGCTCGATCCCCCTCCCTCTTATTTCTCCCGTCGTTATTTGAGGTTGTGCCATACCTCCCCGCAATATCGTCCTAAGCCATGAACGGGCTGGGCTTTATTAAGCCTGCTGTGTGGCTTAGTACAAACCCAATGCCGCCTGGGACTTGCCATTAAGACTGAAACGGCTGAAACAGAATATGCACATTGCCTGACTTGAGATTAAAACACGCGTCGGCTAAAACATGCATATAAGCCTACAACCATAAAACGCACTGTGTGCACGTTGCCTGGCTTAAGCTAAAGATGTGTGTATGCAAGCCTGTAACATGAATAAAACACACTTCTGTACGATCCAGCGAAGTAATCGTGCGCACCATACAATCAAATAATCATATAGACTTGGAAAGGCCGAGTCACATGACGTCAAGAGATGTCTGGGCAAAAATATAATTAACTCATTCAGCCCGACGCACGTAGTTCTCAAATTTTGGAGGCGTCATCTAACGACTATACACCGGTTGCAGGAGATGGATCTCCTGCTGTAGTGCGTCAGGGCTGAATGGATTAATTGGATAAAGCACACATCACGTGCTTTTCACGTGGAGGACATTACTTTGGAGACGGGATATAGTATTTCTGTCAGACTGTTATCAAATACAAATTCGTTCGTCCATTTCAGTTTCTGGCGCCAAGATGGTTCGATTATCATAACCCATTCAGCCATAAAACGCTACAACGGATCGACAATGATAGTTCAAGGGTGGTGCCAGAATAGCTTGGCGCCTTTAGGCGCCAAGCTATGTTGGCACCACCCTTGAACTATCATGGTCGATCCTATGACCTCCGGAACTGGTGAGTAAAAGTTTAGAGGGCAGTCAGCAGCTTTTGGGATTTCGATCTTAGGATTTGATGTGGAACGGTAAGGTTTCAGGAGGCAGTCCTTCCCACACCCACACACCGTCCCCCAAGTAACTTCTCCCCTCATATCCACCCCCCCCCCCCCTTTCGCCACCATCACTAAACACCCTTTCATAGAGTCACTGACAATCAACACTGTCCTTGAAACGGCTTAGGTTGTCTGGAAATCGCATTATATTAACCCTTTGACTGTCGGTTGCGCTTTCCGTCGAGGTAATTCCTACGAGAATCACATCAACGAAATGCCTTAACTACAGCTACAGCAAACTCGTTTCTGTCCTTAACTGAAGCAGCTTATAGTGTCTGTGCATCAAGTTAATTTTTTCGGTTACAGCGAGGATATAGTTAAAACGGTGTATTACGTATTATTTTTAACTTGTTAAACCCAAAGCCGAGATAAACAGCCCGTAATTACCAGCTAATTAGGCTATATGATCCAGACATGCGCATTATCCGGGAACGTGCAGTCTGACCGGGTGGACATGCGCATTAACTGTCCGGCCTTATCAGCCGAATAAGCGTCGGTCTCACGCTGTTAATTGGTCGAAAATAGTGTGCTATTTGTGATTCTGTCCCGGCCTTTGCTTTGGTTGTTTGTGTGCAGGTATGTGATTTTGGACCTTACGGCCTATGGCCGTAAGGTCCAAAATCACAGACCAGCACAAATTTAATTTTGCTTTCCTGACGAGACATCAGGTCATATCAGCATTTACGTACCTGGGGACTGCGTGCTCGCAAGTTGTTCGACAATCTGGATACACGAAAAGTCAGCGCAAAGAACGAGCCAGTACAGATTTTTTTTCTACTAAATCGCAATTTTGTGATCTCAGTAACATTATTGTGTATTTCCTCAATTTTGTTTTCATTTTTTAACTTTTTTTTTTTGTCGTTAGAAGCTCTAACTAGGTCCACATTTGGCATCAAAAGTATCCATTTTGATTCGACTTGTTACAAACATTTTCTGGTAGGCATACAAAGCGTCAACTTCGCAAATAACTACTCAAAGGCAGCTGCAGTTCGGATAATTATAGTGCACATACCAAGGGGAATTACTCAGCGCTGCACATACAAACAGTTAGATCCCCTGCCCCCGACTATCAGTATCAGGCACCCAATCGCCAGCCCACAGAAAAATACGCAGGTAAAGAACAAGACGATCATATACATCCCTTAACCCATTCAGTCCTGACGCACTACAGCAGGAGATGGGGTCGAGCACGATAATTCAAGGGTAGTGCCAGATCAGCTTGGCGCCTGTCATGTCGATCCACTGGTGCATATTCATTAGACGACGACTCCAAAGTTTGGGAAATACGGCCGTCGGGCTGAATGAGTTGATTATAACCACACAGTCAGACGTTGAGACTATATTCATTCTATGTAAATCGCTTCTCTTATAACAAACTTTGGGGATACAAAAAGCAAATTTGGGTTCCCTGGCGCTTTGTCATAGCAGAATTTTGCTTCGTACATGTAGCCCTGTGTATACTGATCTATAAAAGAACGCATGTGACAAGAAAACTGAGGTAAAGCGTATCGGAATTGAAGTAATGTTCATGATTTCTACCTCGTCCTTTGACTCTCAGAACTAAATGGTTTACATACCACGGAATAGAAGTCTTTTTAGTTCTGGGAGTCAAAGGGTTAACATTACATACAGAACATGACAAAATAAAAATCCAACACTATACATGATATATCTTGCAGATACGTGATTTTATCACTAGTGTCATTTCCTTGCCGTAGGACAATCATCACAGAATAGCACACATAATACGTATCGTAAGGAAGTGCACACAAAACTCGAATATCGCAATTAAACAATTGAGCCCACAGCAAACGTTTCTGGTACATGTGTGCTGGTCTGCGGTTCTGGACCTTACGACTGAAAGCCGTAATGTTCAAAATCACAGGCCAGCACACACCAAACGCGCACTGATGCACTTTAAATATCAAAACGAAATCGGGAGTTCTAGCTAGCGTTTTCATCGATATCACGCAGCACAAACGAAGCTCAGTTAAACATTTTTGATCGGCATTATGTATAGTACGTCGTACATACGTGAGCTCTTCCTCTAGTGGCTTTTCCTTGGTGTCAGGCGCCGAGTCCAGACTGGACCCCCGCCAGTCATGCTCCTTCTTGGCCCGCTCCATGTTTGCCATTACAGAGACCAGGATTGGGACCCAGGCTTGAGAATCTCCTCCTATTGATTACCCTCGCTCGTCCACAAATACTTCTGGCTCTTCCAGACTCCGGGACGAAGCGCGGGGGTGGGGGAAGGGAGCGACGAGGGGGGGGGGGGGGGTGGGGAGAGGGGGAGGTAAGAGTGAAAGGTTGCAATAGCGTAACTACACTGTGAAAGTCCTGATTTGGTTGGATCGCAATTTCGGTTTAGTCAGGTTTTCTGTAAACAGTTCTGCAAGTTATTTCCACTAGACTCCAGCGCGGGGGTAAGACGGGGTGGGAGTGTGTGTGTGTGTGTGTGTGTGTGTGTGTGTGTGTGTGTGTGTGTGTGTGTGTGTGTGTGTGTGTGTGTGTGTGTGTGTGTGTGTGTGTGTGTGTGTGTGAGTGTGTGTGTGTGTGTGTGTGTGTGGGTGGGTGGTGGTGGTGGGGTGGGGGGTGGGGGGTGGGGGGTAAGAAAGAGCCGGGGAGAAGTAAAGGACGTAACTGATCCTAAGATGAGAAATACCCAACAAAGGCAGGAGAGAAACACACTTAGAAAGGCCTAGCAACTGTGTTGTCCTAAGAGAGTTTCTTTCTAAGAGTGTCTCTTTGTCATGTGTTGTTATTTTGTTGTTGTATTTTACACATTTTACCCCAGTAAGCAAAGGTCATATGGCCAAAGTCGGTCGCAGTGGGCCCACGCACGGCCGTGTGCGGGCCCACTTCGGCCCAATGGTTTGTGGCTTACTGGGCCGTGCCTGACCATTAAGGCTATGATTGGTGTGGCTAAATTAACACCACTGTGAAAGTCATGATTTGTTTGGACCGCAATCTCGGTTTGGTCAGCTCTTCTGCAAATAATTTTTAGAACTTCCAGACACCGGGACTTAGAAGAGCGTGTTTGTGGGATGGAGGAGGGGGAGAGGAGGGCGGGGGGGGGGGGGGGGGGGAATGGCGTATGGATGAAGCGAGAAAAAGATGGGTGTAAGGTTATGTTTGGTGTAGATAGCATAACATCACTGCGCAGTAGTGAAAGTGGTTTGGTTGCATCGTAATTTCGATGTGATCTATATTCTGTAACTAGTTCTGGGAGCTCCAGACTACGGGATGAAGAGTAAGAGTGGTGGGGGGGGGGGGGAGGGGTAATGACAGGGTAAGGGAGGACGAGATGAAGGGTAGGTGTGCACAACGTAATATCATTGGAAATCATAACTCTGTTGGCTCGCAATTTCGGTTTCTTCAACTTTTGGGGTATAGATCAGTTAGTTCTTGGAATGACATGACTTGTCAGTGTTCAAAACCTAATCTGATTCTAGCTTTCGGCAGTTCCAGCCTAAAGAAGCACGCTTAGAGAGGACGATGCTCTACTTTTTGTGCGAGATGTATAATTCCTTCATCTGGATAACCCCTTCGCTGCCAGTGGACGCAGATTATGTTTCTGATTTTGTTATTCTTTCAACAACAAAGAAAGCTATCCGTTCAAGGAACATGAATACAGTCAGCAAGAAGCATAGATCCTCATGAGCCCCCGCAACTGCGGGGGCTCATGAGGATCTATGCCTCTAGCAGATGGACCGTGTTTATACTCTTATTCTTCTTACCAGTGATGGGGTTAAGACACGTTTTGTGTAACAGCTTCGTGAAAGTCATAATTTGGGTGAATCGCAATTTCGGTTTGGTCAGCCCGTCTGTAAATAGTTCTGGCAGTTTTAGTCACCCCAGACAAGTTGATGAGGGAATTAGGGGAGATGGGGGAGGAGGGCGGGGGAGGGGGGGGGAGAAGAAGTAGGCGAGTGCAGTGCAGACAAGAAATTGGGTGGGAGGGGGTGAGGAGGGGTGGACGGGGGAGGAGGAGAGGGGGATCAGGAGTGTGTGTTGGACAACTTGACGTCAATGTCGTAGCATGCGGCTTACTGCTGACGCCGTGAAAGCCGTCGGTTCAATTTTCAGCTTGGATCCCACGTTCATGTTTTGGTAAGCACACAGCAAACAAATGTGGCAGTTCTAGACTGACTCGGAGAATGGAATAGACTGGGGGAAGGGGTGAGGACATAAAAAAGGAGGGGGGGGGGGGGGGGAAGAATAGCAGTGGTGGTAAGGCAGGCAGCGCATTGGTGTAGACTTCCGGCAACTTTTAACCGGGGACTTTCAGTAACGCCTTAACTGCCGGGACAAGGCTAACGATACCACGTTCCAAGAGACATAAATCCTCATGAGCCCCCGCAGACGCGTGGTATGCCTCTTGTTAGTCCTGTGTTCTTCATGTATACTTTTGTCGCTATTTCATCTGCCGTGTTCCGTTCACGCGAATGTCGGCCAATGCGCAGTCGCCACTTTAAGCGCGACATAAGTTCCTGAAGTCACTGGCAGGGAAGGGGTTAATTTATTGGAGACGAGCCGCGTACAAAACGCCGCGCCACTTGTTTGGACTTTAATGAGACTTGCTGCTTATACTCACACGCGGCGTAAACTAAAGCCGCGTATCCGACTACGGTATGGTTGGACTTTAATGAGACTTGCTGCTTATACTCACACCCGGCGTAAACTAAAGCCGCGTATCCGACTACGGTATGCTTGCAATGGCTAACTTCTTCAGTCCGTGCCGAGAAAAACTGAACACTGACGATCCAACTGCAAGAGGCATAGATCCTCATGAGCCCCCGCAACTGCGGGGGCTCATGAGGATCTATGCCTGTTGCTGGCTTTACTTTGTTTGTGTGTTCCTTGTACGGCTGGGGCTCTTTGAGTTGAATTAGCCGAGCACAGATGATTTCAGGAGCAAAATTTGAGACGACTGACAGTAAAGAGGGATTCATCTCTTGTTTCGGTTTCTGATCAGGCGGCTCTTCCAGATGTGTGTGCAGGTCTGCGATTTGGGACCTGGCGGCTCAAGGCCTTAAGGTCCACAATCACAGACCAGAATACAATTAGTTCCCGTGGTACTACACTGCGCGAGGGGGGGTGGGGGAGTGGTGAAAAGAGATTGGGGGAGGGGAAGAAGGGGGAACATGTTTGTAGCTGCAGATTTTCAAAGCTTCAGCGAAGAAGATTGATATGAACGACTGAGAGACGCGATACACACACATAAAGTAGTAGTCCTTCCTACTATGACCCAAGCCCCCAAGCCTTCGATTGTAAGATTTGTAATCGATCTCTACAGAAGTCAAATACCCAAAAATACATTTCCGAAGACGAAATAAATTTTCTTCAATCTCAGTTATTGCCACATACTGCGGTAGAGAATGCCTTTTAACGATATGTATCAATTTGTACAGTATTTATTTCTTATAGTCACTGTAAAACACAGACTTTAGTGAGGTTTTGTTTGCATCGAACGAATACCAAGAACTAACGAGAGCACAATCGCATTCGGACAAACAGCTGGTTCCATAAGCATAAACAACACTCCAAGCATCTTCAAGAGGCACAGAACCTCTTGAGCCCGGAGGGCTCATGAGGTTCTGTGCCTCTTGGAGATGCTTGGAGTGCTGTCTAAGCTTAATGGTTATCCACCGTCATTTCGCTCTCGTTCGTTGTTGGGAGTCATTCTTTGCAAACGAAACCTCACTATCGTCTTAAAAAATAAAACATTCTCCATTAACACACACAGTGAACAAGCATTTCTCTACCGCAGCCTGTGGTCATTTCGCTCAAGGAAGAAGACCCTCAGCTAGATCGATTCGGCCAAGGCACACCCACAATATCTAGTTTCAAGCCCTTGAGAGAACGGGGGAGGTTAAAACAGAGGGCGGGGCGGGCATGGCAGTATGTAAGAGGGACCAGAGCGGAGCGGACAGGACAAGCCATGTACAGATAAGGTAACAGCACTTTGCCTAAGTCAAGGTTTCGCCAATCTGATTTCTATCGATTTTTGCCCGTCAGTGGACAGCCCTTGTACACACTGACTTGACGCTGCCAGACTTCACAAAAAGGGTGGGGAGGGGATGTTTGGAAAAGATGGTGTGTGTGTGGGGGGGGGGGGGGGGGAAGGGGAGCAGCAACAGGGTAAGGGTGGGAGAGACTTTAATACCAGAGACGTCGATTACAATCGAACTCTCCTTAGTTAAAACTCATTCGAGACGCGCCACATAAGGATACGTGGCAAAAAAAAACAGGGTATTCGTATGCGGCACGTCTCGAATGTATTAATTTGACCCTGTAACCACGCTCACAATTAAAAAATAATTACAATATCATATCAAGAAATCTACACCACAGTATGACTGCTAGCGTGCAAAATAATCATAGCAACAACCAGAAACAAGCAATCAAAGACAAACAATTTCGAAAAAAATCCACCCCTCAACCCCCCCACCCCCACCCCCACCCCCCATCCACCCACCCCCCAAAAAAAAAAATGAAAAGAAAAAAACAATAATAATAATAATAATAATAATAATAATAATAATAATAATAATAATAATAATAATAATAATAATAAAAATAGATAGTAAATAAAATTTTTAAAAATAAATAAATAAACACAATCTCTGAATTTCTAAAAAGACGTGGGTAGACAATCTATAGGGCCGACTTCGGATCGAGGATCGTTTGCTTACCGAAGAAGACAACCGTGGAAAAACGAGACTTTTGTCACTCTTATAACCACACTGTTAAAAAAAATCTAAGGCTCTCATCTTCGAAGACCAGTCCAGTGTGGAATATCGTCTAATTTCAGGTTTGGGTCTCAGAAACTGGACTCCAAAGATAGAAAGGGGACGCTGGTCGGAGGGAATGAGGTGGACGAGGGGAGGGGGAGAGGGGCAGGGATACGCACCGGTTGTCTCCCTCGATTCGCTACCGCTGACCGCGGTAGCGAATCGAGGGAGACAACCAGTGTAGCAGGGCTATCGATGACAGTTAGGGCGGGGTAGGGGGGTGTCTATCTATGAGCGCTTGGTACAGATCTAATAAAGGAACGGCATTTGTCGAAGTCAAGGATTCGCTGATCTCATTTTCATTGATTTTCGACAGCTCGTCCATGCACACACTGATTTGGCAGAATTCCAGACCCTCACCCCACAAACAGTCAACAACAACAAAAAAAAAAACTCTGAGGGAGAACACAGGAAGGGGGGGGGGGGGGGGCATTTAATGGTGTGAGTTTTTTTGTGTGTAGAATTTTTGAGTATTACCTCATGATAAGACATTATTTAGGGAAAGTGAAACAAAACTCAAAATGAGCGTTGTCTATGTTTGTCGACCTGTGTGTGTGTGTGTGTGTGTGTGTGTGTGTGTGTGTGTGTGTGTGTGTGTGTGTGTGTGTGTGTGAGTGTGTGCGCGCGCGTGTGTGTGTGTGTGTGTGTGTGTGTGTGTGTGTGTGTGTGTGTGTGTGTGTGTGTGTGTAAGGGCTGAGAGAGAGAGAGAGAGAGAGAGAGAGAGAGAGAGAGAGAGAGAGAGAGAGAGAGAGAGAGAGAGAGAGAGAGAGAGAGAGAGAGAGAGAGAGAGAGAGAGAGAGCTTGTAACGTCAGTCGATCGCACTTTCAGCCGCTGTATGCGAATATATCCACGAATCTCTTCAAAGAGTTCGATCATCGGCCAACTCTAATCACAAAAAGTTTCAACCCCAAATAAATCAAACCAAATTCCTTTTTTTCTGGCTTCCATAAAAAAAGAAGAAAGAAAATGGCTTGCTTCTCCACAGCCTACGAAAATAATTAAAACACATGAAAATGCAATCATCCATCCACATAAATACTGCCTAATACTGAAAAAGACAAACTAATGTAAATGAAAGCCTGTCTCTAGATGTGTGTGAGACATCTTATGAGCTCCTCACGACAGCAAAGGAACTTGAGACGCTATGCTTCTTGCAGATGTTAGTAAATAGCATGTCTCTCCTTTTAAGAGATATTATTCCCATCCCTGCCATTGGACGCATATTTTATTTCTGATTTTTTTTTCTTCAGTCAACGATAAAAAGCTACAAGCGTCCAAGGAACATGGATACAAACTGATCCAAGCAAGAGACAAAGATCCTCATGAGCACCCGCGATAGCGGGACCTCACAGTTGTTGTTTTTTTCTCGGCATTGAAGAAGTTAAGCCTTTTCAATAATAAATAATAATAAATAGTTCTTGTATAGCGTTGTTCTCCAGGAAAACACTGGACAGCACACTCTCTCTCCTAAACACGCACAATAATACATGACTTTAACCAACCCCATCCCTTCTCAACACCTTACATCCTCACCTTACACCTTTCAGTCTAAAGTGTCTGGCTGAGGGTCACTTCCACAAGCATTTCTGCAGGTTTTTCATTCTGGCACTGATGGGATAAGATAGGAGTAGGCGGACTACAAGATGATGTGTGACCACTCGGTAAGCAACAGGTCCTCGGGACGACGTCAGCCTTTTCCGGCCCGGTACTGTGGCATGTGCGCGGGTCGGCTAAGGCTGCTGTCGGCCCGAGGATCTTTTGCTCACCGGGCTTAGCGAGAGAATTGCACGCTCGTGCAAGCAACGGCGAAATCCGCCTCCCAACTGAGTGTGTGTGTGTGTGTGTGTGTGTGTGTGTGTGTGTGTGTGTGTGTGTGTGTGTGTGTGTGTGTGTGTGTGTGTGTGTAGATAGCATGTCTATAATTACTGTAAAGCAGGTCTATTCGAATAAGACCCTACCCACTCCAATATCCCACCTTATCCACGGCAGCACGCCCCCTCCAATCCTACCACCCACCCTCTTTCCCCACACAACCCACCCAGCCCCCCTCCCCTCTCCAAACCACCCCATCCTCATTAGCGCCGGATCAATCAGTTTTGAAGGGGGGGGGGGGGCTCAATGACAATGTAAAACCTGTACACTGTTGTAATTGTGACGGTACAGTGGAAAGAAAAGGGGTGCTGCAATAACATTAAATAACATTAAAGCACCCCCCCCCCTCTCCTTCTCGGACCATGTTGTGGACTGGCAGTGAATGATTTCTTTTTTAAACCGAGGGGGTGGTGCTGTAAAACCAAAGCACACACCCCTGGATCCGGCCCCTGCTCCCTTTAAAACTCCCTCGGGTGTAATCCAGACCAACAAGGTGACTGCCAAAGCGTGTAAAATGCAGAGAATAACCCAACGAAGAAAGAAGCACCCTTAGAAAGGACAGTTACAACACAATTATTAACTCATTCAGCCCGACGGCCGTATTTCCCAAATTTGGAGGCGTCATCTAATTACTATGCACCAGTTGCAGGAGATGGATCGACCATGATAATTCAAAGGGCAGTGCCAGATTAGCTTGGCGCCGACAGGCGCCAAGCTAATCTTGCACTACCCTTGAATTATCATGGTCGACCCATCTCTTGCTGTAGGGCGTCGGGGCTGAATGAGTTAATATTTCGGATGAAGGGTGTCACTTTCTCCACGCGATGACAAGATATGTAGCGAATTGTATACTTGTTGATTTGTCTATTTTGAAGAAGAAGAAAAAAAAAAAGGTTTTATTCCCGAAATAGTGATAAATTGTCTTGTAACTGTCTTTTCTAAGCGTGCTTCATTCTTTCGTCGGTTTATTCCCTCGAGTGGAAATTCATTTATTCGAAATTTATCTTCAAACGATTTAAGTACATGGACGATTCTCAACGAATATTCATGAGGTGAAGGTCGCATCGAAAGCGAGGCTATATGGGGAACATGTGGGAGGGGCAGACAGTACTTTCATGGCGATAGAGAAGGAGCAGTCGAAGCGCAGATCGAAACACCATTGCGTTGTTCCTGTGTGCACATCAAATAGAGCACAGAATATTGAAAACGCGAAACTTTTATTTCATACTTTTCCAAAAGCAACCGAAACTCAACGGAGGAAGGAGTGGTTGATCCGAATTCATCTGCTCGTGTGTGGGTGCATGTGCAGTGTGTTGGGTGTGAGACAGAAACTTGCATGTATAATAGACTTTATGGTCTACAGCAGAAACTGTTTTGAGCGACCATCCTTACAGCAGATCCCCTGTCTTTACAGACCAACATTTGGGTGGCTGCAGCCCGGGTGACACTGTTTGCCCTACAAGACCTCTCTTGAGAGAGCATGAGATGTTTAAGGACACTTTCTTCTAGCAAAAATGGTGATTGCCAGAGCAGGTTCTGCTGTGTTAACATTTATTTTTGTTGTTGTAAAATTTAAGTTAGGTGCCTGTTCTCACGTGTGTATGTGTGCGTTTTTTTGCGATAGAATGTCATTGTATTAAAGTTTTGGCTTACAATCTTGATTCCAAGAAAACAGGGGATCAGCTGTGATAGCTTAAGGGTATTGTCTGATCAGCTTAACACATGAAAATACCATAGCACTACCCTCCAAAAGTCATAGTTGATCCCTTTAGATGATTGAGTAGTGCTGCCACACACACACACACACACACACACACACACACACACACACACACACACACACACACACACACACACACACACACACACACACACACACACACACACACACACAGAGTGATGAATGTCATATATTTAATTCTGCTGCAGAAATCTGACTTCGACAATTTTAACCCTTTAGCTGTCAGCAGCGATCTGGTTGAAATGATGCCTGTGAAAAACACTTCTGAAATTGCTACCAACTGCGAAATGGTTAAGAGAGGACAAACACTTGTAGATAGTGTTAACCCGCTAGCTTATTTATCTTCCTGACGCACACCGACACATGCTTGAATTCACCAAACTGGAACACGATTCAGAGGGGGGGGGGGGGGGGGGGCAGCATGGGACAGACACCAAGTAGGTCCGCAACCGATAATTGAATTCAATCTGTTGTTTTTCGCTGGCTAAATTCACAACATATAACCGAGTTGACCCCTCCAACAATGTTAATGTGCTGTCAAATGTTTGGGGTAAAAAGTGTGCACTCAGTATGTTACAAGTTCCGTGTAAGCTTTGACAAAACACTCATATATCTCAAATGTGTAGAAGAAAATCCTAAAACCACAATCTTCTGAATGCTCAATCTGCTGACCAGTTTCTTCGAACACAATTCAATCAAGCTTCAGTGCGAATGGCTGTGATTGGTTTACAGGGGAGTGATTTTTATATGTGGTCAGATATTTGCTAATGCTCAAAATACGGTATAATTCTAAGGCCTCGACGTTCTGCGCTTTCACTCGCCATGTTGCTGTCGCGCGTCTAGCCCCAGCGATAGCCTCGTTTTCGCGCACGTGACCTTTTGACCCCAAGCTCATTAAGAATCGTCCATTCCCTTGCAGGAGACAGATCGAAGCTAATCTGGCACCACCCTTGAACTATCATGGTCGGCTGCACCATTAATTTCAGCGCTGAATGGGCTAGCTGTCGTCCCCCATTTCCAGCTCCAGACTGCTAACCCGAGTAAGCAAAAGCTCATCGTGCCGACGTCGACTGTGAATGACGAACGCTTAGCTGCTTGTGCAGGGCCAACTGACGCGGCCCAAGAACCTTGGCGGTTGCATGAATGAGCTTAATCCTGCTCCAGCCACTTAGCAAGGTACCTCGCTTTAGCGGAGCACCTTGCTTATTGGCTGGCGCAGGACTAAGCTCAATCATGCAAATGACCCTTGGCGCAAACGAGCCCCCCCCCCCCCCCCCCCCCACACACACACACACACACTGCACAAACGAAGTTTGCATAGCTCTATTGATGCCGCAGTTTTGTATGTCTCCCCTGGGCTTGCATTGCATGGTCCCGACCCAGTGAGCTCAACCTCAACGAGCCCACGTTGGGCGCAGCTGGCCCGCGCACCGCCGTGCGCGGGCCAACTGCGCCCAACATCGGCCCGATGCGCTCTTGCTGTACTGGGACGCGGACCGAGATGATAAATGCGCAAAAGGTTTTGTGTGTCCCTCAACGCTAGTCAGCGCCGAAAAGAGATCTATATAAGTACAGGGCCTATGCAAGATCTGGTCTGTGATTTTGGACCTTACGGTCTTTGGCCGTAACGTCCAAAATCACAGACCAGCACACGTATTCATGAGGGGAAAATCGGGTTTCTGGAATATATACGTAGGGCCTACAGCTTGTATATATTTGGTGTGAGAAAATCGCATAGTGTATATGTGTGTGTGTGTGTGTGTGTGTGTGTGTGTGTGTGTGTGTGTGTGTGTGTGTGTGTGTGTGTATGTGTGTGTGTGTGTGTGTGCGTACACCAAACCACTCAATTCGGTTACTTTCTTTACCATCCTTATGCAAAATGGGTGTGTGTAAAATTCTGGGTGACCAAGTCAGGCACCCATTTTTTCTGAGGGTTGTTTCTGCATTATCTTTCATTCAAAAGTCAGAAAAAAATATCAAAATAGGATGTCCCCATTTCGCCAGATTTACTTCATGTTGTGTTTTGGCGATGCCCTGGGCCTGTGTGTTGACACGGAAGCGGAGTGTTTTCAGATCAACTTGATGATCGCTGATTGGTTAGCCCCAACACCGATGAACGGAGTTGTTTCCCTTGCCCTTCCTAAAACGTCGTCTTTCGTCCCCAACAGTGGGCCATTCTTCCGCGTTTGCAGAGGTACTTTATGCAATATTTCTTAGTTAAGAGCACGCCCAAATGTACTTGTTCAGTGCAGTTATTTAACTGAGAGATGCCTCCAATCCCCGATACCCGTTTGGCCCAGAAAAATAAGGCGTCTGCTTCAGCCGTGGCTCGGTCCGTGTCTTCCTCTCTCTGACCGTTGAGTCTTGTAGTAAATGATAATAGAACCCCACGATTTTAACAAAAGCTTTCTTCTTCAATGAAAGGAATTCGTTCAATAACCCCATTACAAGGTCAATCTGCCACGCAATTTTGTTTCTTTTTTTTCTGACATGTGTGATTGTCAGTGATCGAAAAGTAACTTGCCACATGCATGCACAGTATCAGTTGACTTTTTTTATTTTTTAAATGGCGCCAGATTTCAATCCTCATTCGCAAAACTGCCTCGCGATTCGAAGAACAAACGTCCACAAACAGGTCTTTCGGAATGTGCAACTAAAGTGTCGCTTTTTACTGTATTACCAGTTTTTAGTTCTCAGGGTCACCCTGGTCAGCCCCACAGGGTGGGTTTTTCTCTCTATTCTGGGGCATGTGTTTCTGTCTACCCTTTGTCCATTCACCTGTATTTGCCTTTTAAAAACTCTCCCTACTGTCTGCACTGCCTGTAGCTCTTGATATTGGATGTGTGTTGCTAAATGGTCTTAGCTTTATTTAGGCCCCATGTGTTAGGTTTATTTAACGTATTTGACCGGCTGGCGACATACATGGCAATGTTCTGTTTAGGTGTTTTTTTCACAAGCAGTGCAGGCACGTCCTGAGAAAGCCTTGTTGCTGTCGGGACGTTAAGCAATGTACAATCAATCTGATTCAAAATGTCAGTTGGTTTGCATGGTTGTATTGGACATGTTTGCAGCAACACCGTTTTGGTCACACCGGCTCAGGACTTTCTGCACACACCCAGCGCCGGATGGCAGCAGGATGTCCAAACCCATCGGGATCTATGCTGCAGCATCATGGCCCCCCAGCCTCTGCCACAGAGGGTGCGTCTGGTAGGAGGGTGCATGGACGGCAGCGGAATGCTCCCAATTACAAACTGGTAAGTAAAGTGATTCTATGATCATCTTCATTTTATTGGCTGGCGTGCGTGCGAAGCAAAAGTGAGTTTATGTTCTCGGCCACTGGTCGTCCGTCCGTCCGTCGTCCATGGTAAACTTTAACTCATTCTACCCCAACACCAAAATCCTTAAATTTTGCCCCTGTCCTCTCAAGACCGCATTGCAGCGCAGGACACAGATCGACCATGATAGTTCAAGGGTGATGCCAGAATAGCTTGGCGCCCGTAGGCGCCAAGCTATTCTGGCATCACCTTTGAACTATCATGGTCGATCCTTATCCTGCTGTGGTGTGTCTGGGGGTAGAATGAGTTAACGGTGGCATTTTCTCGGAGACTATTCAAGCCACATTCTTCAAGCTTGGCCCAAGGATACTTTGTGGCAAGACCTTTTTAAACATGCCAATTTGAGTGACCTCTCTCAAAGGGTCACGCAGGGTTGACAAATGTGTGAAAACTGCTTGCATTTTCAGAAAACGTGGATTTTGCTGCTGCAGAAGCCAGCCCTCGTCACCGAGGTCACACATATGTAAATCGGTCATACACGGGATTACTCTTTTTATTCTTGTGCAAGGCCCCTTAAACCAAAATTGGGCTGTTTCTGTCCTAATGCAGCTTTGGTTTCAATCTTTCTTTCTTTCTTTCTTTTTCCAGTTGGCAAATGGCGCCTGGGATGGACCCGAGACTGAGAGTAGTGCCAGCGCATCGCAATACGAGGGCAGTGATGACGAGGAGTTTGTTCCTGGCTCGAGCTCACCGGATTCAGAGGGTGTGTCGGCATCAATTGCTGGGATCTCTGACATAGACAGTATTGTATCGACTATGTTAGATTTCATCAAAGTGGCAGGTTCGGGGTGGCCAGGTGTCGGTGACGCTAGTACCAGCAAGGTGCAGTGTGCGTTAGGGGGTGGCAATGAGAATGTGGATAGGCAGGAGGAACATGATGCTGGAAAGAGTGGGGAAAGAGCACTTACAGAAGAAACAGGTGTGCACGTGTCGCAGAGAGGGAAAGGAAAGTACAAATGGGACAAGAAACATGCATGCAAATTGTGTGGCAAGCTTGTCTTGAAAATGAGCACGCACTTACAAGATGTCCATGCAGATGAGGCAGACGTTGCTAAAATTTTGTCGATGAAAAAAGGGACCAAGCAGAGACGTCGAGCATGGATCAGACTACAAGATGAGGGTGATTACATGCATAACGTTGCTGTTCTTGAAAACAAATCCGGATGTTTGATTCCTAAGTATCGCACCAAAACTAGTAAGGTAGACGACCTTCTCGCCTGTAGCCATTGCAAAGGGCTCTATCAAAAAAAAGCTGATCTCTGTACACTCAAAACGTTGCTGTCAGAAGCCAGGAGGGTTTCAGATCACTCGGCGAGGGGACGCGGCGCGCCGTGGTCGCCTAATGCTTCCAATACCCTTAGACGTTGAATTTTCCTTCTATCACAAGGTCTTGGCCAGCCAGAGAGATGATGAGATAAGCCGTCTCATCAGAACTGACCCCTTGCTTCTTGAGTATGGAAAGAGATTATTTGACCGCAGGGACATTGAAGAACACACGGCTGGACAAATCAGCTCCAGGATGCGGGAGTTAGGGAGACTATTAAAGATTATCAGAGTGAGGTCAGAAATGAAAATCGCAAGTTTAAATGCTGTGATCAATTCAGCTAGCTTTGATCATGTTGTCCTGGCTGTAAAAGAGCTAGCAGATTTTGATGAGGACACACATCAGTTCAAAAAAAGGCAATCTCGCAATGCGCATAGGCCATGCTTTGAAAAAGTGTTCACAGATCAAACAGTCACAGGCATCCAAACAGCTTGGGCAGGGTTCAGACGACAGGTGGCGACAGGAGCTCTCTGAGGCGCAGCGGTTTGACTCTGTCTTCAACGGGGACTGGTATGATTGTGTGTCCGCTACAGCAGCCCAGTCGGTCGGGAAAATGACCATGAACAAACCCAAGCTGATCCCATCATGTGAAGATGTGAGGAAGGTCCAACAGCTTCTTGAGACAAGGATGGTTTCGGAAGATTATCCGACAGTGGTTAAAGCAACTCTTTGTGCTGTATCACTTTTCAACCGAAAACGAGGGGGAGAAGTTCAGAGAATGAAGGTGTCAGACTTCCAGAATGCTAAGATTGGATCGATCACCAATCAAGATATCTTGAAAGGTCTCACAGAGGTTGAGAAGAAAATGGTGAATCATTTTCAGCGAGTGGAAATCAGAGGCAAGTTTAATAGGAGTGTTCCCGTTTTGCTGACGAAGAAGATGATGACAACTGTGGACAGAATCCTTCAAATGAGGCAATCAGTGCCAGCTCTCGCTGATTCCCAGTACATCTTTGCCACACCTTCTGGTCAGAGGCCTTACAGAGGCCATGATGTTCTGAAGGCCCATGCCCTAGAAGCAGGGGTGTCATACCCAGCCATGTTCACATTTACTCAGTTACGGAAGCAGGTTGCAACTTTGGCTCAGTCAATGGCCATCTCGGAGTTAGACCAGGATCAGCTGGCAGATTTCCTTGGCCATGATATTCGGATACATCGCCATATCTACCGCCAACCTCAAGACGTCCTTCAAAAGGCAAAAGTGGCAAAGATTCTTCTGTCAGTTAACAATGGGATGACAGATTTTGAGAGTTGCATTAGAGCTGAGCTGGGCGATGATGAAGAGATTGACTTTGACAATGAAGACACATCAGAAACTGGCAGAGAGGTCTCGGGGGGAACAGCACCTGTGAATGAAGCAAGTAGCAAGTCAACAACACAGGAATCGATGAGCATGACGGAGAAAAGACGTCCAGAGCCTGATGACAATCTAGATAGTTTTGATGATGACAGTACTGCGTCAGCTCCTGTTCGAAAGAAAGCTAGATTTACAAGGAAACCATGGGGGGAAGCTGAAGAGAAAGCTGTTCAAACTCGTTTCAAGACACACCTCGTCATGAACAAACTTCCTGGAAAGGCCGAGATACAGCACGCAATGGCAGAGGAGCCCGCACTTAGACATAGGCGCTGGACAAACATTAAGGATTACGTCCGCAACAGACTGAAAAAGTTACAAAAGAAATGAATTGAGGTTCCCCGCCACTCGCGGCATTTTCGGTTTCATACAGATTTATTACAAGAGTGTTATTATTGGGGTGGTTTCAGCATGTATAGCCTGCTTTTTTTTTAATCTGATGGACGCCTGGATCATTTTGTATACTGTATAACCTTTGGATTTGCAAAACGAAACAGCCGGCTGGGGACAAAAGACAATAATAAGATAAGATAAGAAAACCATTGACAACGTAAAGATTGATTACAAGAGTGTTATTAGGGGGAAGGGGGGGGAAGGGGGGGGGGGGCTGGATCATTTTGTAATATACTGCATACCATTTTTAAAACTCTGCACATGGAAGAATGGTTGGTTGTTGGGGACGAAAGACAATAATAAAGGCTGAAGTTTCAAGTGATTTCTTATGTTGTCAGTTAATTAATTAATGTCAGTGTTCTGTTCTGTCATTTTAACTCATTCTACCCCAAGACCGGAATCCCCAAATGTTGAAGTCGTCTTCAGAAGACTGCGTTGCAGTGCAGGACACAGATCCACCATGATAGTTCAAGGGTGATGCCAGAATAGCTTGGCGCCCATAGGCGCCAAGCTATTCTGGCATCACCCTTGAACTATCATGGTGGATCTTTATTTTGCTGTGGTGTGTCTGGGGTAGAATAAGTTAAGCCCAAATGTTGAAGTCGTCTTCAGAAGACTGCGTTGCAGTGCAGGACACAGATCCACCATGATAGTTCAAGGGTGATGCCAGAATAGCTTGGCGCCCATAGGCGCCAAGCTATTCTGGCATCACCCTTGAACTATCGTGGTGGATCTTTATTTTGCTGTGGTGTGTCTGGGGTAGAATAAGTTAAGCCCAAATGTTGAAGTCGTCTTCAGAAGACTGCGTTGCAGTGCAGGACACAGATCCACCATGATAGTTCAAGGGTGATGCCAGAATAGCTTGGCGCCCATAGGCGCCAAGCTATTCTGGCATCACCCTTGAACTATCGTGGTGGATCTTTATTTTGCTGTGGTGTGTCTGGGGTAGAATAAGTTAAGCCCAAATGTTGAAGTCGTCTTCAGAAGACTGCGTTGCAGTGCAGGACACAGATCCACCATGATAGTTCAAGGGTGATGCCAGAATAGCTTGGCGCCCATAGGCGCCAAGCTATTCTGGCATCACCCT
>BTPG01000006.1:30330444-30362944 GCA_036245525.1 Semisulcospira habei
GTATTGCACCGAGACAGACGCGGTCCCGGAGGAGACACGATGCCTTGTTTTTCGTAACTAGAGAATTCGCGTCTTGAAAACTTGATTTGATTCCTGCACTGGAAAGCCACCAATCTACATGATGCGTAGATCCTCACGAGCCTCCTGAAGACGGCAGGGGTTCATGAGGATTTGCATTTCTTTCTGGCGTTATTTACATCTATAGATGTCGTCATGTGGGCAAGACTGGGTCATCAGACAATGCATGCTTGATTGTCTCCTGCATTGAGGATTTGCCTGCAAGCGGCATAGATTCTCATAAACCCCCGCATGCTGCAGAGGTTCATGAGGATCTTTGCCTCTTCTTGGTTGATTTTCAGCAGATTTCCTCATCCGGAGGCGGTACTTTGGGTTTCGTGCGCGACAGTGATTGACTTTTACTCCTCTTTGCTGATTCATCAGCGTGCAGGCCAGTAGCATAAGGGAGCTTAGTCCTGCACCAGCCACTAAGCAAGGTGCGCCGCTATAGCTGCGCACCTTGCTTAGTGGCTGATGCAGGACTAAGCTCGCTCATGCAACTGGCCCCAGGGTTTGTCTCAGCGTTGGCTGAACTCCAAAAAGACTTGTGGGGGCAAACATACACACACACACACACACACACACACACACACACACACACACACACACACACACACACACACACACACACAGAGACACAGACACACGCACGCACACACACACACACACACACACACAGCACACGCGCGCACACACACACACACACACACAGAGGCACACGCACGCACACACACACACACACAGACACACGCACGCACACACACACACACACACAGACACACACACAGAGGCACACGCACGCATGAATTCACTCACACACACACACACACAGACTCACACACACACACGCACACACACACACACACACACAGAGGCACACGCACGCATGACTTCACTCTCTCACACACACACACACACACACACACACACACACACACACACACACACACACACACACACACACGCCAAGCCAGTTAGTATGTAAGCGCGACTACTTGCACAGAGACAAAAACACTCACAGACCCTAGGGGATATGTCCTGGTGCCTACCATCTTATGCGGAGCATAGATATACAAGCAAGCGATGCCTATGTCTGGAATAACATTGGGCACTGATCCACATAAAATCTACCGTGACCCATAGGAGCATACGCCACTTGTATATAGAATGAACTCATTTAGAAACAGCCCACCCACCCCTCACCCCCTTCCCCCTCCCACGAGAAAAAAAATCCTGAAGAAACAGACAGAGATGGAAAACAACGAGTGTCTAATATCATATCCGAGAAATCTCCATAGTTGTAAAAGCTCGATTAAATGTATACCTTTTCCACGCGGAAGGCCCGCCTTTGGGTGATAGATCAAAATATGTTCAGAAAGGGTTTCCAGTTTTACCACCAGAACTGGTCCAATGGTCCATCCATCATAGGAACGGTTCTGATATATACAAGAGAGCGGGCGTGATCGGATCGATTCTGCATGTATACGGTCCAGCTGAGGGTACGGCAAGAGCAGGAGGAGACGAACACGACAGGACGCGGGACTCAGGAGACGAACACGACAGGACGCGGGACTCAGGAGACGAACACGACAGGACGCGGGACTCAGGAGACGAACACGACAGGACGCGGGACTCAGGAGACGAACACGACAGGACGCGGGACTCAGGAGACGAACACGACAGGACGCGGGACTCAGGAGACGAACACGACAGGACGCGGGACTCAGGAGACGAACACGACAGGACGCGGGACTCAGGAGACGAACACGACAGGACGCGGGACTCAGGAGACGAACACGACAGGACGCGGGACTCAGGAGACGAACACGACAGGACGCGGGACTCAGGAGACGAACACGACAGGACGCGGGACTCAGGAGACGAACACGACAGGACGCGGGACTCAGGAGACGAACACGACAGGACGCGGGACTCAGGAGACGAACACGACAGGACGCGGGACTCAGGAGACGAACACGACAGGACGCGGGACTCAGGAGACGAACACGACAGGACGCGGGACTCAGGAGACGAACACGACAGGACGCGGGACTCAGGAGACGAACACGACAGGACGCGGGACTCAGGAGACGAACACGACAGGACGCGGGACTCAGGAGACGAACACGACAGGACGCGGGACTCAGGAGACGAACACGACAGGACGCGGGACTCAGCGAAGTTTCCTTTGCAACGAACGACTCGCAACAACGAACGAGAGCGAAATCACGTCGGACAGACAACACTCCAAACATCTCCAAGAGGCATAGATCCTCATGAGCTTACTCCAAACATCTCCAAGAGGCATAGATCCTCATGAGCCCTCCGAATGTTTCGAATGTTTTCTATGCTTACTATTATTTAATAGTTTATCTTAGTTTTAGTCATTATGTCTCCGACCTCGGCCCGATGCCCTTTGCAGACTGGGACATTTGCACTCACCACTGTGTTCAGTCACAGCTTCGTCCATTATAAGGCACTCTTTGATCCCCAAGTGCCCACCCAACACAATAAGATTGTGACGATGAGTGCTTGGCCCCGCCATCCTGCCCAAATGGACACATAAACTCTCGTGGTGTTAATGTATTTATAATGTTTAGTCATTCAGAAGATTTAAAAAAATAAACTTTTATTGAAGCTGTTTTTTTCAAAGTAGTAACAAAAAAAAAAAACATAGAGTGTATACCATACAATACAACATACACACATACACACACCCAAAACGATAAAATACTATTTCAGCACGATTAAAACTAAAGTGGCGTGTGTTGTTTGTGGGAGAGAGAGAGAGTTCTTTTAGCGTGCATTGTGAATGTCTGCATGCGTTATCGATAACAGACCATTGTCAGAATTTCAGAAAAAAAAGTATGGATATCTCGGAGGTAATGAACCGTATCAGGACAAAAAGTTTTCAAATGCAGTTTACATAAGTTACCAGAGATTAACAGAAAAGATAGCAAATGTTAACTATTAGTCATTCAGAAGATTGTTATTTTATTACTGTATGCATTCCCAGAAAGCGAAATGTGTCCGAATTATAATTTTAAAAAGGTGATTCATGAACTATTGTGTGCGCACCCTAGATCGTCTAAAGCTGATCTAAAAAGAACAAACAATGGTCTACTGTGATGATGGCCTTATTGAGTATTGCACCGAGACAGAGGCGGTCCCGGAGGAGACACTATACCTCTCTCTCTCTCTCTCTCTCTCTCTCTCTCTCTCTCTCTCTCTCTCTCTCTCTCTCTCTCTCTCTCTCTCTCTCTCTCTCTCTCTCTCTCTCGCTCTCTCTCTCTCTCTCACACTCACTCTCACTCTCATCTCTCTCACTCTCTCTCACGCTCTCTCACTCTCACTCTCTCTCTCTCTCTCTCTCTCTCTCACACATACACATACAAACACCCACACTCACACGCACGCACGCACGCACGCACACACACACACACACATATACACACACACATACACACACACACACACACACACACACACACACACTCGAATGGTATTTTGGTTTTGTAACGGCCCTCTTGTGGTGATAATGGGGGGATAGCGTGGACGGAATTTAACAAGTCTGGCTGCGCCATTCATTACCCTTGGCGACAATGAATTCACATGGGAGTCCTTTGCAGCCTCTGCAGGTAATGCACCTAACGCCACAAACACAGACTTCAAAACTCCACCCTGACAAGCCTGCGCATCATAATAGCCACACTTTCGAAAACCTAAACGAGTTGCTTGCCCCTGCCGCTTTAGCGGCAGGGGCAAGCAATTCGTTTAGGTTTTGGTGTAGAGGCAAGTAATTTGTGTAAGGCTTCTTGTACAGAAAAGGTTTTCGCACAAAGGCAAACAATTTGAAAAGGTTTTCGTGCAGAGGCAATTTAAGAAGCTCGTTTAGGTTTCGTCCAGGGGCAAGTAACGTCCAGGGGCAAGTAACTCGTGCAGGGCGCGCACGAGACTGACTGGATTTTTAAGGCAAGAAAAAGTTAGTTATCTGTAGATATGGAAAAGGAGAAATCAAATGAATACGACGTAGATATTCTAAACCTTCTATAGAAAATTACCTCGAGACGGGATGATATTTCGAAAATTAAGGCAACCCAAGGGGTCTCCATTCTTTGGAACCCTCTTCCTGTCCTTTGCGTCTCTATAATAAGATGGCGGTCTAACCAGCCCAATCACTGACCCGATCTATACGTCATAAATGACGGATTTTGCCGAACAGTTTGGAGAAGCTGATTGGCTATTCATAACCGCATCAATTTCCCCCCGCGTGCCGTGTGCCCAATTTGCTATCCCCACTCTTCAGTTGCTCCTGTAACCAATATACCTTCTCTTCCTGAGGAGCAGGAGACAGTTGCATGAGCGAGCTTAGTCCTGCACCAGCCACTAAGCAAGGTGCGCCGCTATATCGGCGCACCTTGCTTAGTGGCTAGTGCAGGATTAAGCTCGCTCATGCAACTGGCCCCAGGAGTACAAGTCAATGGGTCCGGCTTCTAGTGAAAAAGCGAGATTTTCATTTAATTAATTTGATTTTTTTTTTTTTGCTTTTCACAAGAATTGACTTACTGCCTTCTGCCTTCACACGATTCGGGTTTTACTCAGACCGAGAGACCTTATAGCTCCTGTAAGCTTATGCACTAGGTCCTTGGGCTGACGTCACAACCGTGTGCACGCCACTGATCTCAGGTCGACGTCAGCTCGCAGAGCGTTGGGTCGCTTCTTCTTCATTGTCTTCATTGTCAAAAGACAGTAATTCCATTTTTATGAAAAGCGAGATTTTCTTTGTAATTACTGTCTGTGGCTTCCAGGGTGCAAGAAGATTCCTAAGACCCTGTGATGAGCCCCCGCAGACTGCAAGCAGCCCCTGAGAGTCTGTCATTGCCAGAAATGATCAAGTGGCCCGCAGACTAGGCCTGTTTTCGATCGACAGTCGCGCTCATGAGAATCTATGCCTCTTGCAAAGGAGACAGGCCATATGAAGGAGCGCTTCGATCGAAAGAGATTTACCTTACTGGTTAAATAATAAAGATGAGAAACCAGGCCTCCTTCTGCCTCCGCCCCCAGCACAGACCCCGACCATACCCCTCCCTCCACCGCCTCTCTCTCTCTCTCTCTCTCTCTCTCTCTCTCTCTCTCTCTCTCTCTCTCTCTCTCGCTCTCCTGCACTTGTACTTCATTGCCCATGTAGTCCCCGCTCATTGAACCTTGAGGGCGAAATTCCCCTTGCACTTCTTTTTCTGAAGAATACATCAGTTCAGCAGAAATATTGATCATGCTAGTTCAAGAGTGGTGCCATAATAGCTGGGCGCCTCCAGACGCCAAGCTATTCCGGCACCACCCTTGAACTAGCATGGTCAACCCATCATCTGCTGTTACTGCGTTAGTGCTGAAAGACTTAGTACAAGTTAAACCGTGAGCCAGCTGTGATGTTGTTCCCACAACAGAATGTTGTATGGCAGCGAGAAAATGGACTTTTTCAATGTCGAAGAACTACAACCAACACCTACGAGTAAATGTAAGAGGCATGCACTGCAGTATAAGCCGTGTCTTGGTTAATTTCTTTTTAAAAAATAGTAATATCAATCCACTTAATATCCATGTTACTTAGACGGCGGGGGATCTTTAACGTTGAATTTACAATGATTTCAAAAACACAGTCAGTCTCCGTCCACCGTCAAGGTCACCGGAAGTGCAGCTCTTTCAGGCTGTGCGGCTCTTCTATAACCAAGCCCAAAAACGCACCTTTAACCGAGAACGGCCCGAGCCATTTTTTTTTTTTTTTTTTTAATAATAAGCCTCCTTTTCGGTTACCGTGACATACAAGCAATCACGGCCAGAAACACAGGAAAGGTTTTTGTCTCTTATTTTATGTCACCCTCCCCTCCCCTCCACCCCTCCAAATATTCATTTCCCTGCTGTTGACTTCCAATATCGACGTCCATTTAACAATTTTCCATCCACTGCCGAAAAGATCTCTAATTTTTCAAACTTTATTCAAAGGAGTACTTGCAGATCTCGACACGGCTAATTTAAGGGTATTTCCTGATTAGCTTGGCGCCTCAGGCGCCAAGCTAATCAGGCACTACCCTCGAGCTGTTATGGTCTATTCATCTCCAGCTGCTGGTTCTGGAAATGAAGTGGGTAATTCCCCTTTGATTAGCCCGGCTGCATTTCATACAGACTGCTTCGATCCGTGTCAGATAGGGTTCTTGCAAACAGGGAAAACAGAAAGAATGAGAGAATAAAATTTCGCATGTCCACTTAAGGCCCCTGAAAGAACAAAATGGAAGACACTTGCAACTGGCTTTGCTGCAGGGTTGGCTGGTATAGCTGTGTGCGAGAATAATAATAATAATAATAATAATAATAATAATAATAATAATAATAATAATAATGTCTAATTCTATAGCGCCTAATCACAATAGGTGCTCTAGGCACTTTGCATGTTAAACTAAAAAATAATACTACGACATATATACAGAAAACAAAATGACAAAAATTACAACTGGAAACAACATATAATGCTAGACACACACACACACACACACACACACGGTAGTAATACAGTCGTGTGGAACAGGTTGGAAATGTCCTTAGATATAAGCCAGAGAGAGAAAAAACAAGTTTAGTTTGTCCTTCTTTTGTTTCCAAACGTGACGTAAATGCAGTTAACCCATTTAACCCCAAGGCCGCATTTCCCAAATTTCCCAAGTGTCACCCAACAACTAGCATGCATTGTACGATTTTCATGATAATTCAAGGGTTGTGCCAGATTAGCTTGGAGCCTGATAGCACCAAGCTAATCTGGCACTACCCTTGAATTGTCATGGTCGATCCATGATCCATCTCCTTGTGTTCGGGGCTAAATGGGTTAAACTCATTCATCACTCACACGTACACTACAACGTGATGTGGATCGACCATGATAGTTCAGTTTGGTTGGTTGGTTGTACACTGCTTAACGCCCCGACAGCAACAAGATTTTCTTATGACGTGCATGCGCTGCTTGCGAAAAACAAGTTGGGATGAACCATAACCCACAAAGTCCCTTCTATATGAGAGCTGTCTTTGCTGTCAAGGGCTTTTCTACCTTTTGTCTTTGATTTGATTCTGATGTTGAAATATCTCCTTTTGAAAAAGCCTTGCAGATGTTCTAATGCGTCATCGTGAACTCTTTAAGGGGCGCGCGCAGTGCATAAGCGTCATTGGTTTGTCAAACGTCATTTGTCATGACGTATTTTTTTGTTTTACGTAATTTTATATTTAACGTGATATGAGTTTCGCTTTCGCTTCAATGCATTGAAAAATGGTGACAAAACTAGGATTTCACGGTACAATTTCAGTCTTGCTGTAATTTGTGTGAAATCAGGTTGACTTTACCTAGCTACATGCTATACTATCCTTTCAGGATGGTGTTGCCGTTCACGTGCCTACGTCGGACGTTGCCGCCGCCCCTTCTCTTCCTTCGTCCGGAGAGGTGAACTTCGATGCTTACGGAGAGATTGGTGTTGCCGCCTGCGCACCCACGTTGGACGTTAGAGGCACCCCTCCTTCGACTTCCGTTTTACATGACGTTGATGCCACTTGCACTCCGTTGCTTACTGTGATACAAGACCCCTCTAGTACTTTGTCTGACGCTGTAACCACTACGCACCTCCACTGCGCCTTCGTCGGTACTACTACACCTCACAGGAATCTAGTACAGTGCATTGCTGAAGATTTAACTCTGACGCACGATGAAAGAGCTGTCCTCTCCAGAGGTATGAAGTTTATTCTGAGGCAGCCTACTATAAATAAATACGAACTCATCAGAGATCTGCAGAAATTCTATAGGTCTCTTAGATGGATGGCTGTCTTGGGCCATCCACCGAGAACTCAGAAGGTGGGTGACATCTTCGTTGATCGTTTTGACACTCCTGTCCAAAGAGAACCACCTCATGGTAAACTTCCTGAACTCGAATGCTACATTAAGAAAACCATGTCTGACATTGGACAACTCAAGTTCAAACCCATTCCTCACTCTAATCTCACAAAATCTGAACTCGACGCTCTCAACAATCTTCGTAACAGAAGCGACATCGTCATCAAACCAGCCGATAATGGTGGCGCCGTCGTTGTATGGGACAGAGATCTATACATCAAAGAGGCCTACGGACAGTTAGAGAACCCAGAATACTACCAACACCTTGACGAATGCTCCCTCCAAGCTGATCAAAAGCGCATCTCAAAGACAGTCAAAGAGATGATTCTTAAAGGAGAGCTTCCTTCAACAGCTAATCTCCTCATAAAAAAGCGGCCTAAGCAACCTAACTTTTACCTTCTCCCAAAAATTCACAAACTCAACAATCCCGGCCGCCCCATAGTGTCAGCTTGCAGCTGTCCCACTGAACACATCTCCGAATACCTGGACATCATCTTCCAACCCTTTGTCCAGTCTCTACCTACCTATATTAAAGACACCAACCATGCTCTAGAGATCATAGACCATGTCAACCAGAAACAACTTTTCAAACCTGAACTGTTGTTTTCCCTTGATGTTACTTCACTATATACTGTCATACCGCACAATGACGGCCTCAATGCACTTGCATACTTCCTCAACCAAAGAAGTCATAAACAACCTCCTACTCATACACTTCTACGTCTGGCTGAATTGGTTCTCTCTCTTAACAGTTTCATCTTTGATGGCGTCACCTTCGCTCAGTGCAGTGGCGTAGCGATGGGCACAAAAATGGGACCCAGCTATGCTTGCCTCTTCATGGGTTTCCTTGAGCAACAAAATACTTCAGCAATACACCGGGCCTGTCCCTGAGATGTATACACGCTACATCGATGACGGTTTAGGAGCTACACACATGACCCAAGCTGCACTTATAGACTTCATTCACTTCACTTCAATACATTACAAACCTACCGACTCACATTCCTATCTCGACTACCGATCTTCTCACAACCCCAAAACTACAAACAGCATCCCATATTCCCAGTTTCTTCGGCTAAAAAGAATATGTTCCGAAGAATCAGATTTTGATGTTCAATCCAAAGAAATGGCTGGATTTTTCATCGACAGACATTACCCACATACTGTTGTTCAAGGATCTCTCCAAACGGTACAAAAACTTAGTCGCGCGAGGATACTGCAGACTAAACCTACCGCTGATAGTGACAGGCCTATCGTAACCATGATCTACCATCCCCACACCAATCCGGTTCGTAAAATCCTTCTTTCTAACTGGGGTCTTTTGTCATCCAGTAAAGAGTCTGCTGCTATCTTTTCTGAACCTCCGTTGGTAGCTTTCAAGAGGGATATTAATTTACGGGACATGCTTGTTCGCTCTACTCTCAAGCCTCGTCATACCACCAGACCCTCCGGCTCCACTCCGTGCAATGTTCCTAATTGCAAGACGTGTCCTTTTATTTGCCCTTCCACCGTGGTGAATGGTCCACGTTACAAATTCAACATAGACAGATACTTCACGTGTCAAACCACCAACGTGATTTATGTCATCTCCTGTGTGAAATGCGGCCTACTCTATGTTGAAGAGACGGAAAGAACCATCAACGACCGTTTCAAAGAACATCTTCAGTCTGTCAAGTACCAATACAAAAGACCGGTCGGACGACATTTCAATCAGGCCGATCACTCCGTCTCGGACATTCGAGTTAAAGGCCTCTGGCTTATGCAAGCCAGTTCTGTCTGGGCCAGGAAAGACCGTGAAAAATTTCTGATTAATAAACTGGGCACTGTGGCGCCACTCGGGATGAATATGAAAGATTAACATTTTTTACCTTGCTTGTGTCTGCTAACTGTACCTTTACCTCACTGTGTCGCTTCTGTTTTACTACTCACTAACCAGATAGGTGAGGGTGGCGTTGGTTGAAATGTACACTTCCCTTGGGGACTTTCTCAGCGCTGGCCGAACGTTTAGTTGGATCCCTTGCCTTTCCCTGTCGGACGCCCGGTCTCTGGCCCACAGAGTGATGCGCGGTTGTGGGGCGGGGCGATCGTGTGCATCCCTTGGGGATGTATGTGGTCGTCTTGTTGAATGCCTGTGTGTTTTTCTGTGGGCTGGTGTGTCCTGTTGGGTGGGGCTGGTGGCTCTGGCTGGTTGTCTCCCCACCCCTATTTTTTTTTTCTCTCTCTATCTCTCTCCCTCTTTCGCTCTCTTCCTCCCCCCCCCCCCCTACCCCCCTTAACACTTCTGTCTAGCCCTCTATCTCTCTTTTCGCTTTTTCCTTTACCCTTCTTCCCCTTCCTCCTCCCCCCCCCCCCCCCGCCCCGCCTCCGTCTCTCTCTTTCTCCCCCCCCCCCCCCCGCCCCTATTTTTAAATTTTTTTAAAAATAGTTACCCTTGAAGACGGTTTCACAGCTACCTACTCTCCACTTATACCAATATTCTCTTACTGAATTTGATTATTTGCTTTGTTTCAAATGACTTATTACTTGTTGTGTACCGTGCTAAATGCTGGGTTTTTTCCCCGGGGTCCTCCCGTTTTTCTCCGAGGTAGTCCTCCCCTTCGGGTTGGTGTTTAGCAGGCTCTGTGTATTAGACACTCAGCCTACTTCGTGCCCAAGGGTACTCCCCGTACGTTCTCTCTCTCTCTCTCTCTCTCTCTCTCTCTCTCTCTCTCTCTCTCTCTCTGTCTGTCTGTCTGTCTGTCTGTCTGTCTGTCTGTCTGTCTGTCTCTCTCTCTCTCTCTCTCTCTCTCTCTCTCTCTCTCTCTCTCTCTCTCTCTCCCTGTCTCTCTCTCTTTCTCTCTCTCACTCTCTCTCTCTCTCTCTCTCTCTCTCTCTCTCTCTCTCTCTCTCTCTCTCTCTCTCTCTCTCTCTCTCTCTCTCTCTTTCTCTGGCCTCACATACACGCATTTACTTTTGCTCGCTCCAGCGCGTGCTTACTCACACTCTTGTCTCTCATGTTCAATTTCTCTCCGAGTCTCTCTCTTATGATTTTTTTCGTTGACTCATTTTTACTTTTTGCGCACTTTTGTTCTTCCTTTTCTTTTATTTTATTTTACGTCACCTCCTTCAGTTGCCACATTCCTTCTGTGAATGAAGATATGTAGCGGCTAATCTCTCTGTTTGTTTGTTTGTCTATTTTGACAAAGGGTATTTACCCGAAATATTAATAAATTGTGTTGTACCCGTCTTTTCTAAGCGTGTTTCTTTCTCCGTTGGGTACTTCTATGCTATACTAAGTACAACTGTATGCTCTTCTAAAAGCGCGTTGATGATGTGTGTGTATGCGTGTGCGTGTGCGTGTGTGCATGCCCGCGCTCCAAACATCCTCAAGAGGCATAGATATTCATGTGCCCTCCGGGCACATGAGGATCTATGCCACTTGGAGATGCACGCATATATGAGAGAGGGAGCGAGCGAGTGAGATAATTACGTCATAATTACAGTATGTCTGCCTGGTGACGGCAATGATTCTTTTACGTCACCGCCACTATCTGACTTTCTCCAGATGTCAAGGTTTTAAAGTCCCTTCTATTTATAGAATGGACTTTTTAGGACGGGTCGCGGTGAGGCGAATTTAATAGCATGTCCATGATGTTAAAGGTGGGCAGGAACAATATAAAAATTACGTCATGTCTAGTTACGCTTACGTCGCTGCTGAACGTATATTTGGCGCGAAGCGCCGTATGTACGTATGTATGTATGTGCGTATGTGTGTGTGTATGTATGTAAACAAGAGAATCTCCTCACAAACCAGATAGGTGAGGCTAGCGCTGGCAGAATTGTCAGTACTCAAACCAAGGGGAATCACAGCGCTGGACAGACAACAGTTAGATCCCCTGCCCCCGCCTATCAGGCACCCAATCGCCAGCCCACAGAGAAATACGCAGGTATAGAATAAGACAATCATTTCCATTCCTGTAAGAATGGATCAGGTCTCTTATATAACCCATGTCTTTCTCCAGAACTTAGGAAGTAGGCAGGAGAAACATACATACACAAACATGAAGGTGCGCTACTATATGTGGTCGGGTAAATACCCTGATTTCCCACAGTAGATGCACAGAACATTACACAACAATGTAACGATACAAATTTTGCCTCGAGTTATACATGATACTCACAAACCAGATAGGTGAGGCTAGCGCTGGCAGAATTGTCAGTACTCAAACCAAGGGGAATCACAGCGCTGGACAGACAACAGTTAGATCCCCTGCCCCCGCCTATCAGGCACCCAATCGCCAGCCCACAGAGAAATACGCAGGTATAGAATAAGACAATCATTTCCATTCCTGTAAGAATGGATCAGGTCTCTTATATAACCCATGTCTTTCTCCAGAACTTAGGAAGTAGGCAGGAGAAACATACATACACAAACATGAAGGTGCGCTACTATATGTGGTCGGGTAAATACCCTGATTTCCCACAGTAGATGCACAGAACATTACACAACAATGTAACGATACAAATTTTGCCTCGAGTTATACATGATACTCACAAACCAGATAGGTGAGGCTAGCGCTGGCAGAATTGTCAGTACTCAAACCAAGGGGAATCACAGCGCTGGACAGACAACAGTTAGATCCCCTGCCCCCGCCTATCAGGCACCCAATCGCCAGCCCACAGAGAAATACGCAGGTATAGAATAAGACAATCATTTCCATTCCTGTAAGAATGGATCAGGTCTCTTATATAACCCATGTCTTTCTCCAGAACTTAGGAAGTAGGCAGGAGAAACATACATACACAAACATGAAGGTGCGCTACTATATGTACTATATCTCCAATATTTATGTACACACAAGCTTGAAACTTGGCGAAATACTTTTTTAAGTGGGTGGCTAAGAGAGCTTCCGAGCATATTGTAATTGAATGTCTCATTGAAGACATAAACAACCTTTTATAGGAAGTCGGTTGATCCAGATTAGAGACCGTAATTTTTGTCATATTTACTTGAACTTTGCATATAGCTAGTTTGGAGAAAGACATTAGATGAGTTCGTTAGCCAGCTTTGTATCCTTTCAAATTCTTTAGTAAAAATTAATTCTTTTCAGAAAAGAATTAAAACACTAAAAAAAAACTTTACTTCTAGAGAAAGTCAGACAGTGGCGGTGACGTAAAAGAGGCAACTTTGTCAACACGCAGACACTGACATAATACTCTAAATATGACGTCATTCTCTCGCTCGCTCGCTCGCTCGCGCGCGCGTCTCTCTCTCTCTCTCTCTCTCTCTCTCTCTCTCTCTCTCTCTCTCTCTCTCTCTCTCTCTCTCTCTCTCTCTCTCTCTCTCTCTCTCTCTCACACACACACACAAACATGCACGCATCTCCAGGAGGAATAAATCCTCATGCGCCCTCCAGGCGCATGAGGTTCTATGCCTCTTGGAGATGTTTGAAGCAAGCGCGCTTGCACGCACACACACATCGACGCGCTTTCAGAAGAGCATAGCAAGACTGAAATTGTACCGTGAAGTTCTAGTTTTGTCACCATTTTCTCAAGCCTATGAAGCGAAAGTGAAACTCATATCACGTAAAATATAAAATTAAGTAAAAACTAAAACTTACGTCATGACAAATGACGTTTGACAAATCAATGACGCGTATGTCCTGCGCCCCTTATAGAACTCACTGACGCATTGGCAGATCTGCGAGGCTTTTTCAATAGGAGATAATTCAACATCAGAATCAGATCAAAGACAAAAGGTAGAGACCATTGACAGCGAGGACAGCTCTCATATAGAAGGGACTTTTGGGTTATAATAATAAATAATAATAACGGTATTTATTATGCGCTTATCTTATAATAATTATAACTCTAAGCGCGCACTCACAACTCGCGCACGCATGCGCACGCTTTAGACAGCGACTCACGTACCACAAATTTTAATAGTGAAATACATTACGACAGTCAGCTTGGGGTGGGGAGTGTGGTGATATAGTGCTAGAACTGTTGAAAGAGGTGAGTTTTGAGGGCGGACTGGAAGGAGGAGAGAGAGTGTTTCTGACGGAGAGAGAGTGGGAGAGTGTTCCAGGTAGATGGACCGTATACTGAGAAGGAGCGGCGACCGAAAGTGCTGAGTTTGGTGCGAGGGATGTGGAGGCGGAGAGGGTCGGAGGCGGAGCGGAGGAGCGGGAAGGAGTGTAGGGGTGAAGTAAGTTGGAGAGATAGGCAGGAGCGCAGTTGTTCAGGGATTTGTAGCAGAGAGACAGACTCTTGTATTGGATGCGTTGTGGGATGGGAAGCCAGTGAAGGAGTTTGAGCAGTGGAGTGATGTGGTTCATCCCAGTTTGTTTACTGTTTTATTTTTTTCTGAAAAGAATTAATTTTAGAGAATTTTGCAACAATTAATCATTAAATATTGAAGGCCCAAAACCGCCGTAAATATTCAAAGGTACACCTTTGTAACAGATGGTTACGAAACGCTGCACACAGGTCTAGCTATGGCTCACTTAGACATAGGAGAATGCAGTTCAACACAGCTCGTCTTTATATCAAGTAAATTGACAATGACTCCACTCGGTTCTAGACATACAACGCTCTTTGTGCGAGAAACAGCTAAAATTAGACTGACACGCTAACGGCAGCGCGATAAGTCAGTGCGATTACTCGTGTGCTTTTGCTGCGTGTCCAAACTGCTGTTAACGTTCATTAGGTATTTCGACAAGGCATAACAAACACAATTGGTTCTGAAATGTGTCTTCAGATTTATGCGTAATGGTACTTTAAGGAGTGCAGCCAGCGCAGACAGTAGGGAGACTTAAAAAAAAAAAAAAAAAAAAAAAAAAAAAAAAAAAAAAAAAAAAACCAGGTAAATGGGCCAAGGGTAGACAAAAACTTAAGCCCCAGCTAGACACACAAAGAAAAACCTACCCTGTGGCAGCGGACCAGGGTGACTGGGCATACAAAGTAGTTAACCCCACCCAGTTCCCTCAAGGTATGATAGTTATGGTATTATGCCAGAGCATTTTGGCGCCTAGAGGCGATCAAACAACTGTTTGCACAAGGAGGTTACCCAATGAGCCGCGAGGCTCTAAAGAGGGTGATAGCTCGACCATGATAATTCAAGGGGAGTGTCAGATTAGCTTGGCGCCATCAGGCGCCAAGCTAATCTGGCACTACCCTTGAATTATCATGGTCGAGCCATCTCCTGCAACTGGTACATATTCCTCCATAATTTCGGAAATGCGGCCTTGCGATTAAATGGGTCAAACGGTATTGAAATTGATCTGTACTGCCCGTTGGCTGTGTGCTGGTGTGTTCGGACCGTTTCTATACACGAAGCACGTAGTTGTTGACGAAATGCCGGGACGCCTACCGACCGCTAATGGTAATAACTTCTTTTTTGACAGGGGACAAGGGTGGATGACTGGGTATGCAATGGCCCGGCTGTAACACCGTAAACGTTTTAACAAAAAAAAGTGTGTGTCAATGTTTTGCACTTGAGAGAGAGAGAGAGAGAGAGAGAGAGAGAGAGAGAGAGAGAGAGAGAGAGAGAGAGAGAGAGAGAGAGAGAGAGAGAGAGAGAGAGAGAGATGATGATGATGAATCTTTTTTTTTTTATTCAGGATAAAGCCATTAGGCAACTCAATGCCTGTCTTACAAGCTGTCCTGTAAACAAAAGAGAACACAACAGGAAAACAAACATAGCATGCAAATAATAATAATAATAATAATAATAATAATAATAATAATAATAATAATAATAATAATAATAAGATGAGGAAGCAAAACTACGGTGAAAAAAACACACAATAGGGGAATCATCGAAAGGAGGGAAAAAATGACAATGGAGAATTTGTAACTGCCTCCGATGCAAAAAAAGCAAGAGAACGAAACGCGTGCACAGCATTAATATTATACTCATATTATACTCATCTAAGAGAGAGAGAGAGAGAGAGAGAGAGAGAGAGAGAGAGAGAGAGAGAGAGAGAGAGAGAGAGAGAGAGAGAGAGAGAGAGAGAGAGAGAGAGAGAGAGAGAAATGAAATGAAATGAAATGAAACTTTATTTCTCAACGGATAAAGTAATTAGCACGTGTGCCATTTTTCATACTTGCCGTTGCTACTCTACAAACACAGGATAATAATTGTAATACTAATAGTACCAAGTTACACAAAGAAAAATTAGGAGACATTAAACATGAAGAGACATTAAACAAAATTCATTCATTCATTCGGTCATACAAAAAACAAACAAAAAATAGAAAGTACACGCAACGCGCGCACACTGACACATACTCACGCTCGCGCGCACACACAGACACACGCTAATGATAACTTGACCTATATACGAAGCAAATCATTTGGATCATAGTGAAAATTCACTTCAGACAGCAAAAATTATTTGGATTATAATAGAAACTTGAATTATGTAATTAGGCGATTATTATTAGTATGCACAAACCATACGGCAGCATGCACTGATCACACGATAAGCACATGTTTGATACGAATACTTGTGGTAGATTATGTATCAGCAGACAAGTACTTGAGGAGGCATTCCTTGAAAGAGGAGAGGGAGCTAGCGTGTGTTATACATGTTGGCAGTGTGTTCCAGAAAGATGCGCCTGAAAAAGATACACTGGTTTTAAATAGATCTATCCTGGGGCGAGGTGTAATACAGTTTCGTCTGAATAACCTGAACTTGCCTTGGTAAAGAGCTTACAAAGATATTCTGGGTGAATCTCATTCCAGATTTTATACATAACCACACACCCTTGGTTTAAGAGGTGAGGTGATGCTTGCTAAGAGGTAGCATTTTCAGTTTTTCAAGTCTTTCATCAGTTGTTAGGGCTGAATCAGGCAGGATATGTTTCGCTGCTCTCCGATGCAGGGAGTTAAGCCTCTTCAAGTGTATGTCACCGCTGCCATCCCATATCGTGGACGCATAATCGATGTGGGATTTGACATGTGCATTGTAAAATAACTTGCGGGCATCAACATCGATAAAGTACTTCAACTTTGAAAGCATAAAAACATTTCTAGCAACAGTTTTACATACAGCATTTATGTGTGATAGTTGCCACTTCATCTGGTCATCAACAATTACACCAAGTAATCGGTGTTCCGTGACCTGATTAAGTTGAACGATGTCATTATGGATAGTCAGGCTGAGAGAGAGAGAGAGAGAGAGAGAGAGAGAGAGAGAGAGAGAGAGAGAGAGAGAGAGAGAGAGAGAGAGAGAGAGAGAGAGAGAGAGAGAGAGAGAGATGAGAGAGAGGGAGAGAGAGAGAGAGAGAGAGAGAGAGAGAGAGAGAGAGAGAGAGAGAGAGAGAGAGAGAGAGAGAGAGAGAGAGAGAGAGAGAGAAACAAAACAAAAAGCAAAACAAAAAACTCAAACATTTTTGCGTATAGTCCTGCAAGAGAGAGAGAGAGAGAGGGAGAGAGAGAGGGAGGGGTATGGGTGGGGGCGCTGGAGGGCGGAGACAAAAGGAAGGAATCCGAATCGATTCAGTGCTGGTCTGTGGTTTTGGACCTTACGGCCTCAGGCCGTAAGGTCCAAAATCACAGACTAGCACACAATCACAGATCAATCAAACTTTGCTTCCACCACAGTTGAATCAGGTACTGAGAGAAAACAACTATTAATAGCACCTGTTTGTATACCGTATTCAACGGTGAGCTTTGAATGCGTTTAATGGAAATAGAACTGCAATTTTCGTCCCCTATTCAGCTTCTAAAGAACAAAGAGCTAATCTTAGACTTGCTAACAAACTGTGAGATGGAAACCTCGACGAACTTTGGATGAACAATCGGGCATGCGCTAATTTTAGCGGAATGGTAACGTTTGCTGACCAAATACACGCTAAATAAAATGACGAGCAATAGAAATGCGACGACATTTCTGGAATCATCGGAAACACTTCTTTTGCTCGTCCGTATACTTTAAAAGATCAACCGTGAACTGTTTCTGCACTCAAATTAAATGTGTGCTAAGGCGGGCTTTGATTGCTAACAGTTGCTGATAAAACAGGTTCTCAATTTTGTCTTGACACAGCTAAAACTTTGCAACTCTTCTTTTTACACACGCACACGCAGGAGAGAATTGTTTCTACCCGTTGTGTGAGTCGGCGGAATTTTCCTGTATACTAAGGGGATGTAACCTCGCGCTGGGACCATATGGCGTTGAGGCGCGTCGCAAGAGGGGTGCACCAAATGAAATAAGGTGCCGTGAACCAACATGGTCTAAGGGAAGGTGACCCCGACAGAAAACCCCTGGTCCTCCTAGTAAGGGGGTTGGGCGTGGGGGTAGCTTCCCCACCCAGCAAAAAAGGAAATAGCTACAAAAACGCCGACGAAAAGACAAACAGTAATTCCTTTCCTGGAGGAGGAAGGTTCTTCTACCAGAAGATTTATGACGTCCTGTGGTGAAAGCCGGAAGTCTTCGGAAGCCACAGGACCGAGCCGCCTCTCTCTATCCAGGGACACAACCATGGGCACATGGAACGTCAAGACCATGTACCAGAGCGGCAAGGCCGCCCAGATAGCAGCGGAAATGCAAAAGTACAACCTTTCCCTGCTAGGTATCAGTGAAGCCAGATGGACGCAGTCTGGCCAGAAAAGGCTGTTAAGTGGGGAGATGATTCTGTATTCAGGTCATGAAGAGGAGAATGCCCCCCATACAGAAGGAGTAGCATTTATGCTGTCGCCAGTGGCACAGAGAGCGCTGATGGGCTGGGAACCTCTTGGGCCAAGAATTATCACAGCAGCCTTTAGAACCAAGAAAAAGCTCAAGCTGAACGTCATCCAGTGTTATGTGCCCACTAATGACAGTGACGAGGAAGAGAAACAAGAGTTCTACGACCGACTCCAGAGTGCCGTGGACAAATGTGCGGAGCGAGACATCACCATCGTCATGGGCGATTTTAATGCCAAAATAGGGGAGGACAACACCGGATACGAAGAGGTGATGGGGAGACATGGACTAGGGGAGATGAGTGAGAACGGGGAGAGGTTTGTAGACTTTTGTGCTCTAAACAGACTTGTCATTGGAGGCAGCATCTTCCCACACAGAAGAATACACAAAGCAACTTGGGTCTCACCTGACCATACTACAGAGAACCAAATAGACCATATCTGCATTAGCAGGAAATTTAGCAGATACCTTCAAGATGTTCGAGTGAGGAGGGGAGCAGATGTCGCCTCAGACCACCATCTTCTTACCTTAAGAATAAAGTTCAAGTTAACTCATTCTACCCCATCACCGAAATCCCCAAATTTTGCCGTTGTCCTCTGAAGACTGCATTGCAGTGCAGGACACAGATCGACCATGATAGTTCAAGGGTGATGCCAGAATAGCTTGGCGCCCATAGGCGCCAAGCTGTTCTGGCATCACCCTTGAACTATCATGGTCGATCCTTATCTTGCTGTGGTGTGTCTGGGGTAGAATGAGTTAAAGAAAAGCCGCACAGAGACAACAAGAAGACAGCGCTATAATGTAGGCCTCCTGAGAGAGACTAGAGTGAGAGAAGAGTTCAAACTGGTGCTGTCCAACCGGTTTCAAGCGCTACAAGAGCTAGTAAATGAAGAGGAGGCGGTCACCACAGAGCAGCAGTGGAAGGCAGTTAGAGAGGCGCTGGACTCAACCTGCAAAGACACTGTAGGGTTCAGGAAACACCATCACAAGGACTGGTGCCAGCACAGACCTTGAAGAAGATAGAAGTGAGGAAGCAGAAGAAAGCAGTTGTCAACAACAGTCGCACGAGAGCAGCCAAAGCAAGGGCACAGGAGGAATACTCGGAAGCCAACCGCGAGGTGAAGAGGAGTATCAGGGCAGACAAGAGGACCTACACAGACAGCCTGGCAGCAGAGGCAGAAAAGGCAGCAGGCAGCGGCAACATGAAACAGCTCTACGACATTACCAGAAGATTGTCGGGCAAGTATGGCCATACAGAAAGACCAGTAAAAGACAAAGAAGGCAAGCCTATTGCTGACAGAGCAGACCAACTCGACAGATGGGCCGAGTATTTTGAAGAGTTACTGAACAGACCCAGTCAACCCGACCCCCCCCCCCCCCCCCCCCAGACATCCAGCCAGCAGAGACCGACCTACCCATCAGCTGTGACAGACCCAGCCGGGAAGAGATCAGAAGAGCAGTGGCATTTTTGAAGAACGGCAAAGCAGCAGGGCCAGATGGCATCCCAGCGGAGTCTCTGAAAGCAGACCTAGAGACAACAGTAGAGATGCTGTACCCATTGTTTGGAAAGATCTGGGAAGAGGAGGTGATGCCAGCTGACTGGAAGGAGGGGTACCTAATCAAGCTTTCCAAGAAAGGCGACCTGAGCAAGTGTTCCAACTACAGAGGAATTACCTTGCTGTCAGTACCAGGAAAGGTCTTCAACAGGATCATCCTGGAGAGAATGAAGAGCGCCGTTGACCCCCAGCTGAGAGACCAGCAAGCAGGATTCAGGAAAAGCCGATCATGTACAGACCAGATCGCCACTCTCTGCATCATCGTGGAACAGTATCTGGAGTGGAGCTCTCCGCTGTACGTCAACTTTGTGGATTACGAGAAAGCATTTGACAGTGTGGACCAAGAGACTCTGTGGAAACTCCTACGACACTACGGTGTACCCACAAAGCTCGTCCGCCTGATCAAGAGCAGTTACGATGGCATGACATGTCGCGTGATCCACGAAGGGCAGTTCACCAGGGAGCTCCAGGTCAGAACCGGTGTCAGGCAGGGGTGTCTGCTGTCTCCGTTCCTCTTCCTACTGGCCATAGACTGGGTCATGAAGAGGACCACAGAGCACAGACGAAGTGGAATACAGTGGACACTGTGGACACAGCTTGACCACCTCGATTTTGCAGACGACTTGGCATTACTGTCCCACACTCATCAACAAATGCAGGACAAGACCACGAGGCTTGCTGACATCTCGTCCCAAGTGGGCCTCACCATCCACAAACAGAAAACAAAGACAATGAGGCTGAACGCAACCAGGGAAGAACCAGTCTTGCTTGCTGGCACCCCGTTGGAGGAGGTGGAGTCCTTCACCTATCTCGGGAGCATCATAGACCAAAAAGGCGGCACTGATGCAGATGTCAGAGCACGAATCGGTAAAACCAGAGCAGCCTTTCTCCAGTTGAAAAAAGTGTGGAGTTCCAGAGAGCTGTCACAACACACCAAAGTCCGGATTTTCAACTCCAATGTAAAAGCAGTTCTCCTATATGGAGCAGAGACATGGAGATTGACAAAAACCACAGTCAACAGAGTACAGATCTTCATAAACAGTTGCCTTAGAAGAATTTTGAAAATCCACTGGCCAGAGAAGATCAGCAACATCAGACTCTGGGAGAGAACAGAGCAGATAACAGCAGAGAATGAAATTGGGCGAAGAAGATAGGGATGGATTGGTCACAGTCTGAAAAAGCCAGCTTCCAGTATCACTAGGCAGGCATTGTCATGGAACCCCCAGGGAAAGAGGAAAAGAGGTAGGCCGAGAAACACCTGGCGTCGAGACCTCCAAGCAGACATCAAGAGACTGGGAACCACCTGGAGTAAAATCGAAGGAGAAGCACAGGACAGGAGTCGCTGGAGGTCTCTCGTCGACGGCCTATACCCGGGTAGGGGTGACAGGCGTAAGTAAGTAAGTAAGTAAAGGGGATGTAAAGCAGAAAAGTCTTTATTTTACAACATTCAAACGAAAAGCCTTTTATTTTACGACATTCAAAACATCATAAATTAAGTTAGCCTCTTTTCCTAACATTATTGTAAGGCATACTAAGAACATTTGTAAAGGAGATATTGCGATCTATTTGTTGTTGTTTTTATAACGCGGAGCAGGCCGCTTTAACTCATTCAACCCCACGCACGTATTTCCCCAATTTTGGAGGCGTCATCCAACGACTATGAACCTGTTGCAGGAGATGGATCGACCATGATAATTCAAGGGTAATGCCAGATTAGCTTGGCGCCGACAGGCGCCAAGCTAATCTGACACTACCCTTGAATTATCATGGTCGATCCATCTCCTGCTGCAGTGCGTCAAGGCTCAATATGCTAAATGCATTCAAAGAACAATAATAAACTCCTTTAGACGCATTCTAATTATAACCATTTCAATGTATAATTAAAAACTCGTTGTAAAGATGCTGAGTATAAAAAAGTGCAATGTTTTTTAACCCGACAAAGGTGAATAACAGCTCCAGTCTTATGTGGCAAAAACAAATTACGCCGTGGATAGTCGAGACAGCAGTTCGATAACAAGACAGGGTGTGGGCGCTCCGAGACTTTTATTTTTACTTCCGCCTCCACAGCCAAACAAGTAGCAACGCAAAAAAACACCTTTGAATTGTCGGCGTTTGAATGAACGCGGTTCTGTCGTGGGAGATGAGCTGGCCGTGATAGCTCAAGGGTAGTGCCTGATTAGCTTGGCGCCTAGAAGGCGCCAAGCTAATCAGGCATTACCTCGTAAACATTCACAGTCGATCCACCTTTGAAGCGGGAATTTGACGGGGAAAAGCGAGGATGCGCTGAAGACTTGCAAGAGAACTCCGACAGGAATTGACTTCAGTAGCTTAGCCTACTAGGCCATGGAAAGGACTTTTTTCTCCAGAAAGTTGAATTGGAAACCTGCCCAAGGAAGGTCAAAGATTCTAAGTCCATTCTTTGTGAAAATCGAGGTCTGCATTTAAATACAATTAAAATGTCGCTTTTCACAAACATGGACTAAAGTCCTTTGCAGACATGGACAGAAATTGCTTGCCTATTCTGGCGTGCGTATGATGCAGTGTTTTTGGATACATCCACTTAGACGTCTGTAGAAGCAGGTGTTCCCCTTATCGGCGATTTTTGCAAACGAGAGAAGCAGATCAAAAGAATGCACATATTTGGCAATAATCATTGAATTACAAGGGTGCACAAACATGCGTCAGTCCACCCTTTCCATTCAATGATTGTGTCAAACGAGTGCAATCTCCTGAACTGCTCCTCACTTGCGAAAACAAATATGTATCGATTACGTCAGACAAGCGAGGACCAAACAGGACAGTGCACGTGGTTATGATGCCATCAATTGCAGGACAAAGTGCGTGATCTACGTACAAAGCAGTTGCTACCCGTTCGACATCGCTCTTTTATCTAAGGGAGTCAGTTCATGCCAGCAAGAGACACGACTTACTAACGATCTTTATTTTTTTCCTGGAGTTCAAGTCAGTTCGGCAAACGTTTTCTTGTTTTACACGTGTAGCTCATTCCGTTCCAGTAGGCTATGCTGCGAAGGTCAGGCTGATTGATCCGTCTGAGCAATCTTTGACCAATGAGGAATCACCATCTGCCAATTTATCTTCTAAAGCCAACTGCAAGGCAAATGGAACGATCTGGCCAATGATATTTGACCATGATGTACGTACCATTTGAACTCAAGGGCAGTGCTTGATTAACTTGGCGCCTTTCAAGGCGCCAAGCTAATCAAGCACTACCCTTTATAAAAATGTTAGTCAGTTGACAGTGGAAGGGAAAGAGCGGTCGCCCACTATCACGGATTCTACACAGACGATCAGTTTGCCTCTCCCCTCCCAAAAGTCAGCCCTCCGAGAATACAAACACGCCCCACTTCTCCACCTTCCCCATACTGCACCCAGAGGAGGAGGGTGGGGGGGGGGGGGTGAGGGAGATGGGGGGGAGGGAGGGAGGGTGTTGCCGATTTTGGCTGTACAAGGTGAAGAGGGGGATGAGCCAGATGGGGAAGGGGGAGGGTGGGGGGGAAGAGTGTTGCACATTTTGGCTATACAAACGTCCGTCCCAATGCGCACAAGGCTATCGGGCCGCCGTCGGCCGCCGTGGGCCCGATGGACTTTTGCGCACTGGGGGACACTTCCGGAATATCGGCGAGTCAAAATGAAAGGGACCCAGCATGCACGCAGCCCAGGTGGGTATTAGCGTCGGAACTCCATCCTGATTCATTGACTTTGCGGGTTCGAACCCTGGTGCGCTCAAAATTAGTAATGACTCCTTCAGGAATCAACTCGACATAAAGCGATACGGACACCCTATGGATTAATGGCCAAGGTCACATATAATGACTTAAATGAGATAATTATTTTGTGGTGCGCAAATATCCAGCAATACATGGGTCACAGCTTCGTGTGTTTGGTAAACGCGATGAAGGTTAACATTTAGAGGCGCCAAAGTATTCCTGCGTCACCCTCGAACTATCACGGGCGATCTGTCTATTCAACCTCAGGATTTGCTGTCTCAGGGCTCAGTGAGTTAACTCATTCTACCCCAACAACGAAATTCCCCAATTTTGCCGTTGTCCAGTGAAGACTGCTTTGCAGTGCAGGACACGGATCGACCATGATAGTTCAAGGGGGATGCCAGAATAGCTTGGCGCCCATAGGCGCCAAGCTATTCTGGCATCACCCTTGAACTATCATGGCCGATCCATATTTTGCTTTGGTGCGTCTGGGGTAGAATGAGTTAAGTTATTGGAATTGCTCAGTTCGTGCCCGAAAATTAATTCCCAAAATTACATGTTACGTGTCAGCTTCTCAGAATTAAATCGTGCATCACACTTCAAGTTAATCCTTTGACTGCTGAGAAAATTTGAACACCAATTGCAAGAGGTATAGATCCGGGGGCTCATGAGGATCGATGCCTCTTGCCGAAAACATTTTGTATCCATGTTCCTTTGACGCTGGGAATGTCTGACGTTGAATTCAAATACATTACTTTTAAAACACAAAGTCGCATGAGATGTGTCGATAGTGACTGCTCGAGGGTAGCGACTGATTAATCTACTAAGACTCCAAGTTAAGCATGCTAAAGAAGGACTAATTGACCGACCTGGCACCAATCTTATCACGAACCACCCTTGGGCTACCCCGGTGGCTCCGTCTCGACCACGTTGCTTTTGAAATGCAAGAGACTTCAGTTCAACAGCCAGGGGGGTATGACGATCGATCTTTGCTTCTAGTTTTCTAGTTTCCCCAAAATTGTGTGCTGGTCTGTGATCTTCGACTTTAAGGCCGAAGGCCGTAAGATCCAAAATCAAAGACCAGCACACAATAAGGTCTACTTCATGATGTGTTCACTCTTTCCGGTAGAGGCCGTCCTTTTCATACGATGAACACATCGTCATGAGGAACTCCTACAAATTTCATACTAAATTTGCGCTCTTCCATCGCTGAGGTCTGGTGATTTCGGGGTCCAACATGATTGCTGTGCTAGTCTGTGATTTTGGATTACGACAGGGAAGCTCGTCAAAGGCTTTGACGATCATCCAGTCTCCGTAACTGAAGCGCCTCTTGCTGGACTCATCAGTCTACTACATCTATGCTCCTACAGCAGAGGACGTAAAAGGCTCCGTCTATACATCGGTTTTGCTTTGAACACCGATCGTGTGGCCTCCGAATAACCAGCCCGACAAGCAAATCACATTAACAGAGTTATTAGTTTGCCTGGGTGTGTAGCAATGATAATTCTGGCCATCGCTCAGACGCTGATTGCCTGAAATGTATACTGTCCATATTATTGCAACTTCCGTGCATGTGCATGTGCATGTCCCGCCACAACGTCCTCCCCCCCCCCCCTACCCCCTCCCAACACGGCCCCCCCCCCCTCCTCTCTACGCCCTCCTCCGTCCCAAAGATTCAAAGATGTGTTGTTGTTTTTTCCCTTTCGCCCCTGGGGTTTTAGAGAAACGACAACTGCAGAAATAAATATAGCCCATTGCGGCCCAAGACTGAAATCCCCAAATAATGTAATTGTCCTCTGAAGACTGCGTTACGATTCAGAAGACACTTCGACCATGACAGTTCACGGGTGGTGCCAGAACAGCTTGGCGCCCATGGGCGCCAAGCTGTTCTGGCACCGCCCTTGAACTATCATGGTCGATCCATATCTTGCTGTGGTGTGTCTGGGGCTGATTGAGTTGACCCGTTCATTGCCGACATTAACTGAACGCCACCCAACTGCAAGAGAATCTGTACTTCTGTTTTTGTATCCATGTTACGTGTTGCGGTGTATCCACGGCTGGGGATCTACTGACGTCAAATTTACAAGTATTTCAAAAACGCAGTCTGTGTCCACCGGTAGTGCAAGGGTTCAGAAATTAAAATGAAAGCATAGAAAAAGAAAGTACTTCGACTGTCCACGGCAGTTTTGTGGGTTCTCTAACTCATTCAGCCCGACGCACGTATTTCTCAAATTTTGGAGGCGTCATCTAACGACTATGCACCTGTTGCAGGAGATGGATCGACCATGATAATTCAAGGGTAGTGCCAGATTAGCTTGGCACCGACAGGCGCCAAGCTAATCTGGCACTACCCTTGAATTATCATGGTCGACCCATCTGCTGTAGTGCGTCAGGGCTGAATGGTTTAAAGCGTGAAGAACATACAATGAATTTTACCCGGGAAAAGTTGAACTCAGCCTCAATTAATGAAATGAACTCTCCCTTTTTCAGGGAGAACAAAACGCGTGACTGCGGAAGTTGTGTGTACCTTCTGTCCAAACTAAAACTTTTGGTCAGCACACTTTTGTTTATCAAGCTCCAGTGTTATGGAACACACTTCCTCTTGAGGTCAACAGTGAGTCTGTCTCTGACTTCAGGAGGTCGTTGAAAACTCACCTCTTCTAGCTTTACTTTGAATAACTGCCAGTGTTTGATGCCTTAGTTGTAGTTCTGTAATCCTACTTGTTTAGACTGAATGTTAATTAGAACATATTATGTATGCATTGTTGTTTAGTCATTGTAAAAGTGGTGTGTTCGGGTATTGTGTTTTGTTTGTTATGTGCATATTATGTCATTGTATTTTTATTTTTATGTACAGATTGTAAAGCGAATAGAGCTTTTGATTAAAAATAATCGCTAAATAAATACTCATTATTATTATTATTATTATTATTACTGCGACAGTCCACATTACGTAATTGCTGCAAAGACTCTTGTTTATATGCAGCGGAAAGGATTCACTGGGTCACTAATAGTTCACTTGTCTGTTAAAATACATTAGTATATTATTCGGTGCGCTTAAATTACTATTATGAAAAGAGGAACAATCAACACCCACCCACCCACCCACCCCTCACCCCCCCCCCCTCCCTGTTTGTCCCGGTACTTACCCATCCCCCTCACAAGCAGACATGAAAATCGATCGATATCTCAAACGCTAATTGCTTGAAGTGTCCAATGCGTGAAAGGTTATCGGGCCGAGGTCAGCCGCAGCGGGCGCGGGCCAACTACAGATGACCTCGGCCTGATAACCTTCTGCGCTTTGGTTGTATACTGCTTATGATAGTACATGTATTGCGTTCAACTCTAGTCAGTGCCTCACCTCATCCCCCACCCCTTTCGGCAAACTACGCTCACGCTTCTAAACAACAGCTGGCGTGCTAATCTTGGCCAGAGCCGAAACAGCTAATTGCTTGAAACGTATACTGCCCATAATATTGCATCCAACTATAGTGTCTATACCCTTCCCTGCCCTCAAAGCCGCACCCTCCAACCCCCCACCCTCACCCCCGACCACTCCACCTCCGCCCTCTTCCAAACCATCCCCTGGTTCTAAATCAAGACCAGAAAGGTGACTGCCAAGATATGTGATGATAAGTAGCAGATTGTGTACTACTACTACTACTAACTACTACTACTACTACTACTACCAAATAGATAGTTCTAAAAACAACACTAGACTCATTGCGCATGTCCAATACACAAGAGCACACTCTCTCAGACACACGCACAATCATACAATACTTTAACTCATTCGCGGCCAGCCGCATCCAGATGGGCGGTATAAGCCGCGCATCCGGATGCGGCTGGCCGCGAATGAGTTAAACCGCCCCACCACTTCCGCTTGAATCCACTTCCCTGTCACATCAAACATTACGGAAAAAGGTCAGTTAACAGTGTACTTGTTTGCATGTCAAGGGGTCAAAGGGTCGCTGCCTGACTCAAAAGGTGGGGGCCCCAGGGGACGAGTTGCGTTGGTGGTGCGGGTAGTGGGGAACTCTTACAGCGCCTCCCCCGGGATCACCCTAGTCTAGGGCCTCTTGGCCTTCGTGAGGCACCCTCGTGTGTAATCCCTCCGGACTAGCATAGCATCCCTCTATCCCAAGACCGCCCGTGCGTGGTCCTGGCCACATCCTCTCCGAGGTGACCCCAAAAACTGGGCAGCACGAGCCCCCAGGCTAAACACGGCGGATCTAGAGGAGAGAACCTCGAAAATTAATCAACATTGTCCTGCTGCCTTGCAGGCCTGGCCGCTTGGCTGCGGAAAGGCTAAGGGAGGAAAACCCTAACTTCAAAGCCCCCGTGTCTCCGGGGAAGGTTTTTGAGCCAGTGACTAGAACAAGGACAGTCTGATATAAAACCTACGACCTGAGGACCTCGATGCCATCGTCCCAGCTTGCTAGGCCATGGCAGACGAACCAAGGGTTTAAAGGGTGGGGCCAGTACTGCGCACACTGCAGAGTCCGAAATAGCTCAGGCGGTTAAACGTCGGAGCAGGAGAGCGAAGGGAATCGCCGGGTCGTGGGTTCGAATACCGGCCCCGGTAATTTCCAGGGGGAAAAAACGGATTTGTTCAATAGCATGTCCGTTGAAAGGTCCTGGCAAATCAAAGTGGCACAGTTGGAGTGCGCCTGAGTTGATCAGTCTTCAGGTCGTACTCCATAGGCAATAGATTTCCCTGTCCCCCCGGCATAACCCGCCCGTCAGGGCCGTCCATGATCACCTCGGTGCTGTGGACGTTAAACCCGAACTAACCAACCAACCAACCTGCGCACACTGCACTCCACCAAAAAGCTCCTCCGCGCAGGCTTTAGGAAACGTCCACGGACCAAGCCAAGTAGTGTTTGCATGTCTAATTTGAAAACAAAACATTGATGAACTGTGTTGTAACTGTCTTTTCTAAGTGTGTTCATTTCTTCACTGGGAAGTTCCCTCGGTCCCGGGAAAAGCAACGAAATATTCTGATCACCACTCAAGCGGTAATTACTTAAAACGTGTACTGTCAATATTACAGCATCGAACTAAATGTCGGTCCTGTGCCCCAAAGTCCATCCCCTGGATTCCGCCCTCGACACCTCGCCTCCTCACTCCCATTCCACAGCTCTAAAGTAGCAACAAATCATTCGTTTGTTCGTCAGAATTATTCAATATTATTTCTGGTTGAACGTTTACTGATTCAGTCAACAGAAAATATATCGAGCGTAATTTCGAGCACGCACCCCTGATATCATTCTAGAATTGCTGGTATCTGGACTAAAATATTTCACTCGACCAGCAAGCAACGGGCCAACGTAAGCTGCAGCGGGCTTACTGTGGCCGACGTCGGCCCGAAGACTACTACTTATTGGGAACCGACCAGTAAGCCACAGGTATCTAACAGCAAGAAGTATGGATGCTCATCCTTACTAGAAAGAGGCGCAATCTACTGTCTTTCCTTACTATACAGGGGCTCAGCCTATGGTCTTTGATCTGGTTCTCTTAAGGCCCCGCCACACATGCCCGATTTTGAGGCCGATTCTCGAGCAGTTTCGAATCGGAGTGTGATCGGACCGGACAACAAAAACGTGTGCACTGCCACACATTCCCCGACTTTTTTTTTAGCCGACCGGTTTGAATCGAAGATCAAGGTCGTACCTGTTCAGCGAAATGGCTGCTAGTTTTGACAGTGATGATGATGTGCTTGCATTATCAGCGGTTTTGCATCATACTCGGGAAGAGGCGGGCGAAACATCGGCAACGAAGGTGGTACTGATCTTCCGCCATTTTCAAACTGAAACGACATGCTTTGCGAGACGCGCTCTGATTGGTTGAAGCTTACAATCGGGGCCGATTCGGATCGGAAAAATAGAGCAGGTTCTAGACACCCGATTCCCAGCCGATTGGGATCGGATCAATGACGTCATCCGATCGCAATCGGATCGGAATCGGCTTCAAAATCGGGGCACAGCCGGCACGTGTGGCGGGGCTTTTAGTCGCTTCCCTGCCAGTGTACGTACATTTTAGTTTCTGAAATCTGTGTTCATTCAACGACAAACAAAAACCGTCCAAGAAACATGGACACAAAGTGGACTCAGCAAAGAGGCAAAGATCCACATGAGCCCCCGCAGTCGCGGGGGCTCATGAGGATCTATGTCTCTTGCTGTTGGATCGTGTTCACGTTTTCTTGGCAGTGTAGGGGTTAACGAATAACTCCTATTACACCAAAGCGGAAGATGGGTCGTAATAGTTGAAAGGCAGCGCCAGATTAGCTTGGCGCTGGGCTACGCTTGAAACAACATGGCGGGACCATTTACCGAAGTCATATTTCTTGTCTGGCCACTGCTTTATTTTTAAATGGTGTTTGGCATTAGTTAAAAAAAAACATGTGCATGCTTTTATAAAGACGGATTTGGCCAAGGTCTTTGTGATCGATCGACCAGGGGATTGTGGCCAATATCATGAGCTTTGAAGTTCTATTTTCGCCTTTCAGACCAAAGAACAGCCAAACCGTGCACAAGGTGTTTGCAAAGGTGTTCGATCAAAATTACTTCCGTATTTTTTTATTTTTTTTTTTTTAGGGTGGGGGGAGGGGGGATTTGCTAACATGGACAGAAGGGGAGGAATTTTTTTTAAGGGGGGGCAGGGGGGGGCAGGGGGGCGGGGGGGGGGAGGTATTATCTACCATGAGCATATGGTTTGGTATTAGTCATTTATTAAAAGTCACCAAGCAAAATAACACCAGTAATAATAAAAAGAAGAAGAAGAATGCCGTCGTTACATAGGCGCTATACCTAATTCTATGAATCGGCTAGCAACGCCGCGAACTGAACCCAACACGCACGCTCATGTGAACACGTGAATACACGCGGAACAACAACACATTGCAAGACAAACACACACATGGTGCGAAGGATCCCTTTTATTTGAAATACATAACATGGCCTGACTCTTTACCAAAATAAAAGTCTTCGATGTCGTAAAATGAGAAACTTTTCTAAACTTCCTCTTCTTTTAACCCATATCACACTGAGGCTAAAAGCTTCAAATTTGTACACTGCCATATGCAGGCTACATTATAGTACTTACAGATAAGGATATAGACCAATGGCTTTAGTTCAAGGGTGGTGCCAGAATAGCTTGGCGCCTAGAGGCGCCAAGCTATTCTGGCACTACCCTTGAATTAGTTTAGTCACACTTATTTCACACACTGGTGTATTCCAAATGATAAGGGTTAAAGTTTATACGTAGAAGAGCTCTTCCGTTGCACACATGGGGCAGCAGAAAACCTGGTCACGCGTACCTGTATATACGGACTGTGAAAAGAAGGGTAGAAAACATTGAAATCCCGTGGTATATGAAAACATAGTGGCCGCCTTCCAAGCCCACAATGAAGCAGGTCGCTTTAACCCATTACATCATGAGGCTGATTTTGTAAAACCTGTTTATGGTCCAATGAAGGCTACATTACAGATTAGGAGACAGATCAATTGTTTTAGTTCAAAGGGGCGCCAAGCTATTCTGGCAGTACCCTTGAACTATCAGTCAAATTTATTTCAAGCAATGGGTGTATCAGAATGATAAGGGTTAAACACATACACACACATCCGTTTCACATCATGGCTAAAAATATTATTCGAATGTAGAAACGCGTGATTAAAATGCGCTGGTAAAGGGCGTAGATAATCGTTGTCTCCTAGGCTTCGTAGAGGCTCATGAGAATCTATATCTATTCTGTGTGTTTGTATGCCCAGCACACACAGTTGGAGATGGGTGGCCACATGCCCACAGGTGCGTCTACTCCGAGTCCCAATTAATGGGCGCAAAACCACTTACTTGACTGGTCAGCCAATTCCACTTAATAATAAGAATAATAATAATAATAATAATAAGCGCATTAAATAGGCGCTTTATCCCAATTGAAAATCGGCTCAAAGCGCCGCCGCGAACTGAACCCAACAAGCACGCTCACGTGAATCACGCGCATTCACTCACACACTGAACGTAAACACAGAACTTTCACGTGGTGCTAAGGGCAAGCTCAAGCGAGCTACTGTAGTTTTTGGAAATTCAAAATCGTTTGTATTTGAAATTTGATTAAGTGGACTGAAACTGATACCAAAGTAACCGACTTAATCAAATATACACATGCATCTGATAAGTTGCCTACGCGCTAGCCTATCCAGTACCAGCGTGCGGAAAAATATCAGAATATCACACAGACACCGAAGTACTACAAACGAATGCAAGGACATTTGCTAACATAGACAGGCATCTCACAAAACCTGTGAAGAGAACACCGTTGTTCAGTCACCCCAAAAAGATAGATGGATGGATGGATGGATGGATGGATGGATGGATGGATGGACGGGTGGGTGGATGGATCGATGGATGGATGGATGGATGGATGGATGGATGGGTGGGTGGGTGGACGGACAGATGCGTGGATGAGGGGACGGATGGATGGATGCAATGATGGAAAGATGGATGCGTGGATGGGTGGGTGGGGGAATAGATGGATGGATAGATGGATGGATGGATGGATGGATGGAT
>BTPG01000006.1:30365444-30405444 GCA_036245525.1 Semisulcospira habei
AAACACCGCGGTCTGCGTCAGCCGGCACTGAATAGGATAAAGGGATCTGCTCTATGTACTCAATAGTTAATCATTCGTAGCATCTCTTTTATGAATGTTTATCTATGTCTTACAACAGAGCTGGACGAAAGGGATCACTTGTCTTTTTGAAATACAAGTGTCGTAAAGTGAAAGACTTGTCTGTTCTTCTTCTCCTTCGACATACGCAGAAGAGTTCCACCGATGCGCACAAGGTCTAATGGACACCCTCTGTTACGCGTGGGTACTCGCAGGCATTGAAAAAAAGGAAGCGTTGAAGTCTTAGTTGAAGATAGACAACATTGAGAACCTAGTGTATCGGCAAATCTTAGCAATCAAAATCCTCTTTGGAGCACATAAATTTAAATACTAAACAGCCTTTCATATACAAAATTTCAACTTGGCCGTCAAATTATTCAGCACTAGTTGGCGAAGACTGTGTTTTGGAGATCATTGTAATTTCAAACACAAAGATCTCCAGCCGCCAAAGGAACATAGATGCAAAGTCCTTTCAACAAGAGGCATAGATCCTCATGAGCCCCCGCAACTGCGGGGGCTCATGAGGATCTATACCTCTTGCAGTTGGAGGGGTGTTGAAATTTTCCTCGACAGTAAAGGAGTTCTCGCAAAAATAAGCCTCTCATCCGCCTTCGCAACTAATGCTAGTTCGTCTCGAATGTACAGCAAACTTTGGATATTAAATTTGTGTTTGTTATTTGGCCCGATTTTTGCTATGAAGGAAGTCTTGTACACAGGGACTTTGAACAGTGCTGCTATATCCGACGTGTGTTATATCCGACCTTGTTATAATAAAAGATTACTGGATTGAGGATCAGGTGCCATTAAAACGAGCAGAAACGATACAATACCATGCAATCTATCTCTTTTTTTTTGACGATGCAGATGATCGTCTTGTCTTATACCTGCGTATTTCTCTGTGGGCTGGCAGGTGGGGGCAGGGGATCTAACTGTTTGTCTGTCCAGCGCTGAGTCGTTCCCCTTGGTATGCATACAATTCTGCCAGCGCTAGGCTCACCTATTCTGGTTTGTGAGTATAGTATCTATAACTCGAGGCAAATTTGTATCGTTACATTGTTGTGTAATGTCTGTGCATCTACTGTGGGAAATCAGGGTATTTACCCGACCACATATAGTAGTGTACCTTCGTGTTTGTGTATGTATGTTTCTCCTGCCTACTCCCTAAGTTCCAGAGAAAGACATGGGTTATATAAGAGACCTGATGCATTTTTTTTAAAGATGCAGATGATCGTTTTGTCTTATACCTGCGTATTTCTCTGTGGGCTGGCGATTGGGTGCCTGATAGGTGGGGGCAGGGGATCTAACTGTTTGTCTGTCCAGCGCTGAGTCGTTCCCCTTGGTATGCATACAATACCATGCAATGCAATACATTAAAATTACAATACAATACAATGCAATACAATACAATACGGTCGAATACCATACAATACAATACAATACAATACAGAGGATGTAGATGATGGTCTTGTTCTATACCTGCGTATTTCTCTGTTGGCTGGCGATTGGGTGCCTGATAGGCGGGGGCAGGGGATCTAACTGTTTGTCTGTCCAGCGCTGCGTGATTCCTCTTGGTTTGTGTACAATTCTGCCAGCACTAGTCTCACCTATTCTGGTTTGTGATATACAATACAATACAATACAATACAATACGGTACACTTCAATACAATACAACACAATACAATACAATACAGTACGCATTATTGTACATGACATGGAAATATGTCAGGTTCATTTCCGTTGACGTCATGAACAGAACCATCTGAGATACTTTCGCCTGTTTGTCGAGGACTTTGTGTGGAGTTTGGCATTGTCGGTAAACGACGAGGTAATACCGTGCATACAGTGATTAGCAGCAGACGATAAATAATTAGTAAAAGGCTTTCAGAAAAGCTGTACTAAAATCTGGACAGCTCGCTGCTTAACTAGTCATGCAAGGGGCCCTGCTTCAATAGCTGCTAAAGTGTCGTATGGCGTTGCCGGTGGCAACGCCATACGACACTTTCGCAGCTTAACTAGTCATGCAAGGGGTCCTTGAATGAGTTAAGTCACCTCACAGCGGCTTTAAAACCCTTCTCTGCCACTGGACGCATACCGTGTATATGACATCATTGTAAATTTAAGGTCAACGACCCCCGGGCGTCCCAGGTAAAAAGACGGGTTTGCTCTATATAGAAAGTCCGTTGAAAGGTCCTGGTAAATCAAAGTGGCACAGCTGCAGTGCACCTGACTCTTTCCCCAATAACCCGCTCGTTAGGGCCGTCCATTATCACTCCGGTGACGTGGATTTTAAATCCCAAAATAACCAACCAGCCAACCAACCATTTATAGAGTCAGAAATAGCTCAATCGGCTAAGCCTCGGAGCAAGAGAACGAAGGGAATCGCCGGGTCGTGGGTTCGAGTCCCCGTCCCGGCCCCGGTAGCTGGACTCACAATCCAGGGAATAAAGACGGGCTTGTTCAATAGCATGTCCTTTGAAAGGTCCTGGTAAATCAAAGTGGCACAGTTGCAGTGCGCCTGAATTGATCAGTATTCAAGTCGTACAGCACAGGCAATAGATTTCCCTGTCCCCCATAACCGGCCCGTCAGAACCGTCAATTATCACTTCGGTGCCGTGGACGTAAAACTCCGAACCAACCAACCAACCCCAGCCGTCAACGGTATATTGAGACAAAGTGGTTTCAGTAAGAGGCATAGATCCTTATGAACCCCACCGTTGGGTGGTGTTCAACTTGGCTAACTCGGCAGTAAAGGGGTTAGGACAGAACACCCAAATGGATACGTGTATTACCTTCGTCAAAAGATCGACAATCAGGTAAATTAACTATAACTGACTCGTGTAGTCTAGAGCACCCTGATCCTTCGGCTGAACTACACTGACGAATAGAACAAATGCGACAATTTTGGAATAAACGGAAACATTATAGTGTTTCCGATGCTTCCAAAAATGTCGCATTTATTTTGCTCGTCAGTATACATACTACGCGGACACACCCTCAACATAAGAACACAGGAAGGAGATGCTCTCTTTCTCGTTTTCTAAGGCTATAATGGTCATGGCTATGCAGCCAAGAAAAAAATCATGTCTTTGCAAAAACGCATCAGCAGCTAGTGTACTCCTACTTTTGTACCATTTTGACAGTACCCATGATGCATCTCCATTCTGACCACGTGACACGCTTATAACTCCGCCGCAGTCAGATTATCTAGGGCAAAACCTGGATTTACGGTACACGACTGCCTGTGCCCTTCGCTGTGTCACCGCCTATACATCAAAGGGTAAAAGAGACGCCCACTGTTTTGATACTAGGTTGGGTCATTGTTAGCAGACGACCATTATTCCCATTTCGTGGCTGTTCCCTGGCCCTGCATTGCCGTTCTGAGGCAATAAAATCATTTTATTGAAATGAAGTACATAAATTATAACTGAATGACAGCCCGGTAGAGACACCCTCTCCTGCCGCTTTAGATAAACACCTGGTCATTGCATAAGCAGACGACATATTTATATGTGCTGGTCGTGTGATTTTGGACCTTACAGGTGGAAGCCGTAAGGTCCAAATTCACAGTCCAGCAAAGAGGTATACGAAACTAATTGCTCACTCAGTGACCAGTGACTATGTATATGTAGGTTACGAAAAAGACGGCGACAATGCGACGCCTTCTCCTGCTTCAAAGTTACGTCTGATCAGTGTCAGCTAGTCCTGCGCGCGCTGATTGAAGGGTTGCCGGGCAACGCACGAGGCAAGGTGCGTGCGCGTCTTCCGGAAGTAAGACCCATCAAAATTGAATGACATCCCTTCTTTTCAGACAAGTCTTGCCGCTGAGCAGCTACATGCAGTGAAAGACAGTCGTCTGCAAAGGTGCATAGATCCTCATGAACCTCCACAGTCCGCTGGGAGTCGATGAGGATCTGTGCGTCTTCTCTGCTGCTGTTAAACATCAGTCACAACCGATCCCTTATCAATCCGAATCTTCCAGCACATTCCTGCCCCGTTCGTTTGCCGCAAGACACACAGATGGAGTCATTATCGCCCCAGCATGTTTTCGCTGACGAAAACCTTAGCCTGTTACTGGGGCTTGTATTAGTCATGTTCGTTCACAGAGGAAATTATCACTAGTTTCAGAACAACTTGATTCAAAGTAAACTTGTGCATTGAAAGTTCACATCTGCAAGAGGGATAGATCCTCATGAGCCCCCGCGGACGCGGGGGCTCATGAGGGTCTATTCCTCTTGCTGAGTGGGGTTCAGAGCTATTTCTAACACGCCGGGTGGCGATATCGGCGTTCAATCTCGGGTGGCTGATGTAATGATTTGCGATCGACTGGCAGATCCGTGGAAGGTGCATGACCAGAATGGATGGAAATAGCTGGCTGTTTGGGTTGTGACGCCTTGTAGTATACGTCATTCTGTTAATAAAGGCCAGATTCCCTCCAATAATTCGCGCAACCCCTCCCCCCCCCCACGCTAACCCCATTCTCCCTCCATCCTTCCAACTGTCACGCCCCCCCCCCCACCCCACCCCCACAACCATCCAACACCCCGCGCCCCAACTGACCAATGTGCCATCTATCCTGAATAAATGTATTTTATTTTCCACAACTAAAAACACATAATCATTCCAGGCGTGCCGCCGCATCCGGATACGCGGCATAAAGCCTCGCATCCGGATGCATCACGTCTTGAATGGGTTAAATTTAGGCTTAATCCGGGCCACTTCTGTCAGTCTGAGAATGCAATTTAAGCCAGTTTATGCGATCAAAACCCAATCAGCTATATAATAGATAGGATTATGCTGCTAGCCACTATGGGCTAGATTCGCGTGAACCGGCCTACCCTCATCCTTTAATTCCTTGCCATTGATCTGCTCCGACGAGCTTATCTGAAAACACCTTTTATACACCTGAAGAGAGAGAGAGAGAGAGAGAGAGAGAGAGAGAGAGAGAGAGAGAGAGAGAGAGAGAGAGAGAGAGAGAGAGAGAGAGAGAGAGAGAGAGAGAATGAATGAATGAATGAATGAATGAATGAATGAATGAATGAATGATACTTTATTTCTCAAGGATGGAAACAATAGGCGCACAGGCCTCTTTTCATGTTTGTCCTTGCTAAACTACAACATTAAAAGCAACATTAAAACAATATGTTAACAGCACAAAACAAGCGGCTACACCCCACAGGTCACTTGTGTTACATTCCGAAACAAGTTCCAAAGTCGCTGAAGATTACACACACACACAGCAAAATGACAGGGTCTTGGGGGGGGGGGGGGGGCGGGGTACGATGTAAAGTGTGTTTATAGAAAGCGGCTGCACACTTATGATACAGCTACTCATGTGTAGGAATTTAGTGAGCAGGCAAAACACCACGATAAAGAGAGATATTATGTAAAAGCTAACAAGTGCAAAACGGAGGACCACAGGAAATCATTGACATGACTCTTTTGGGCATATTATCTACGTTTCTTTCAAGTTTGCTCAGAGATGTATTTAAAAACTTTCGTCCTAAACAATGGAAGATGTCTCGTTTGCTGTATATGTGGAGGAAGTGAGTTCCATAAATAGGCACCCGCGTACGAAAGGCTGGATTTAAACAAGTCAATTCGTGGCCGTTCAATGACGAGACTGTTCCTCAAAGTGCAGTAGACCATTTCGCTCTCAGTGAAAAGCTTAGCCAGGTAGAGGGGGGCTTTCCCGTTCAGTGCTTTGTGCATAAGTACGCACTTATTAAACGTAAGGTGTTGATGTAAAAGAAGGATCCCTGTTGCCTTAAGCTTTTCCTTCAAAGTTAGAGAGGGGATTGGGAGGATCAGTTTAACTGCGCGATTGTATAGAGAATTGATCCGCTTAAGGTTAGCCTTACTACAGCCGTCCCAAATAGTAGATGCGTAGTCAATGTGAGGTTTAATGTAGGAGTTGAAAAATAGCTTTCGTGTCTTAGTATCAATGATAGATTTTAATCTTGACAATAAAAATAGCTTCTTTGATAATGTTTTCCCTAGTTGTGTTAGATGGGGCAACCAGCACAGTTGGTCATCAACAATTACCCCGAGGAGGCGATATTCCTTGACTTGCTCAATGGTAACTGAATCAAAAGAGAGGTTAAGTGAATGGGGGCGGAGCTGATGCTTTTGGCGTGTTGTGATTAACATGCTTTTCAGTTTTGGATGGATTTACAAGCATTTGATTATTTTTGCACCACAGTGAGACCTCCTGAAGACAAAGCTGAAGATTGCTTGATATTTCAGGTACAGTTTTCCCGCCAGCGTGAAGAGTTGAATCATCGGCAAACATGTCACATTCGGTATTTGGATTGGATATATAAAGTGGAAGATCATTTATAAACAAACAGAAAAGTAACGGCCCTAGTATGGATCCCTGGGGCACGCCATACTCAACACTCTTTTCAGAAGAGAAGGTAGCATTGATGTACACAGTTTGAATTCTCCCTACGATATATGAACGAAAGAATGAGAGTGTCCCTAGGCTGTTCTTGTTAAAGTAGCAGTCTAGTTTCTCTAATAAAATTTCGTGGTTTATAAGGTCGAACGTTTTTTTTAGGTCTAGAAAGACAGCACCAGACATTTTGTTTCTGTTGATGTTGAGCAGCCAAGTGTCAATCATATGAACCAAGGCAGTGTGACACGAATGTTTAGGGCGAAAACCAGATTGATATTTATACAGGAGAGACTTTTCTTCCAGGAATTCGAGAAGATGTTTGTGTACATGCTTCTCAAAAGACTTTGATAGAATAGATAATATGGATATAGGCCGAAAATTATTTGGATCGGATGTGTCTTTTGTTTTAAGGATAGGTACCACTTTAGATTTTTTGAAAGCCGCCGGAAAAATATTATTTTGAATACATAGGTTGTAAATGTAGGTTAAGCTTTCCACAATGTATGGAAGAGAAAGTTCGAGGATAAAACCATTAATACCATCAATGCCAGCTGACTTTTTGTTCTTGAGACTAGAGATAAATCTGCCCACTTCATGTACAGCGATGTAGGGGATATTAAAAGCATCACCCGCGGACAGTCTTTGCTTACAAAAGTCACTAAGCTTCTGCGATGCGACATGTTCCACCTGATCTAAACCTTCAGCATGTAGTAAAGATTTCGGAGCTAAAATGAAGTGGTCGTTAAATGCATCGGCTGTAAGGTTGGCAGTCGTATTTGCAGAACGATTTTTACTATTGTTAGTTAGTAAGTTTAAAACTTTCCATACTGAAGACGGATTCCCGCCGCGTATAGTTTTCTCTACCAGTGCTTTTTGCGCCTCCCGGATAAGGTATTTGACTCTGTTACGTAACCTTTTGAACTCAATAAAATCTTTGTCCCACTTGGCTCGATTTCTGGCTTCCATGGTTTGTTTAATCTCCTCCGTAATCCAGGTGGGGGGCTCACGGCACCGGATTCTTTTCCTTTTTAAAGGGAAATGCTTATTTAGCACTCCGAGGAACAGTTCAAGCCACAGTGAGAGCGCTACATCAGGGTCATTGTGATTGTAAACTTCATGAAACGGCAAAAAACTGAGGTCATGAAGGAAACTATCTCTGTCTAGTTTTCTAAAACATCTATAAGTAATGTATAAATGTTGGGTTCGGCTCTGTTTAGGAAAATAACATGACCATATACAGGTGATGGGAAAGTGGTCACTGACAGCTAGTGAAGTGACATCAGTTTCAATGATAGCTTGAGGGTTGTTAGTATAGATGTGGTCAATCAAAGTACACGAAGAGTGGGTTACTCTGGTTGCAGTGGTAATCATCTGTCAAGTTTTAGTCCAAACAGCATTGTTGTACATTGCCACATCGAATGGGGTTTTGAGATGTCAATGTTAAAATCACCGAGAATGAGAGCCTGTGTCATTCACTTTATCCATCACCTGTACAAAGTCGTCATACCACTCGGCAGTGGATGCTGGACTCCTATACACAAAGCCAACTAGCAGTGGCGACGTGTTAGGAAGCTTGACTTCCAACCACACGCATTCCACCTTCTTTGTCTCAAGATCAAGACGTCTGCGTACCCTGTGCTGAACAGTGCGGTGCACATAAACAGCTAACCCAGTATGCCCAGGATAAGTTGCATCACGTCGAATAAGGGAAAAATTCGGAATACTGACACATGCGTCAGTGATTCGAGAGTCCAGACGAGATTCAGTGAGACCAAAGAGGTGGAAATGTGACGGCTGGTTCAGAAACAGGGAGACATCATGTACTTTCGGATATAAATGATACACATTTAAATGTCCGACTTTCGGTCCTTGAGTGGCTGAGCCAGTGGATCCACTCGCCATATTGTTCGTTGTATATAGACACTAGTGAACACACGACGACAAAAGACCTTTTTTATAAAGTCAATAGTCAATAGTTATCCTTTCTCTTATAAGTCTGTACGACTGATCTTTGAACAGAAGAAGAAAAACAATTTCGATAACTAAGAGTTCACGAAAACTTTCACTATACAGTCACACTCCGACCTTAAATGAGTACATTCAAGTTATAACCGGCGCTATTCAGTCCACACATGACTAAAAACCAAAATTTACTAGTTTCACATTCCAAAGTGCAGATTCACCGTCCGGCACAATGAAACAAATCCGTGTGTCCCTTTTCACGCAGCTTCTCAAAAAAGCCGCTTAATGTCACACTTTGTCTAGAAAAATTTCTGGCTCAGTCAGAAAGCTGCTCATTTGCAAATACATAGTCATATCACAGACGACGTCTGCGTCAGAAACAAAATGAGATTAACGTAGCCAAAATGCTCGGCACGGTAATTTCAGTCCAGATATCTGTCTATCGCAACAAAAACAGCACCAATCGGCTAAATATGGCAGTAGAATCCAAATAGATAACAACAAGCCTCACACTTTGTGTCCTGTTAAACTAGTTCACATGTCACTATGAATACATATTAATGACAACAACAAAAAAGCTGTCCCTGGCATAATCCAATCACTAGATGACTTGGGGCCGCAAGCCGCCTGAGTGGTACGGGACCAGCCACTGCGGATAAGGTACTGGGTACGGTGAAAAAGTCGGGTGGAATGCAGGTAACGGTGGCACGGGTAGTCCGTGTGGTGTGACCTGCGGCCAGAAGCCGGCAGAAGGGCGTACGTAGTTGCCGGGAAAACACGAAGCGAAGGGGTCCGGTCCAGCTTCCACACGGTGGTAAAGGAGCGGCTGGGAGAAAGGGAAGTTGGCGGCAAAGCAGCACCCGACCCGCCCTGTTTGGCACCTGTGAGTTCATTGGCAGGCGGCGCACTCTGTTCGTCGTAAGACTGGATGCCAACAGCTTCAGTAGCTTGACGTCCACCAGAGGCTGAGGGATCAATGTCATGTGTATTGTTACTGTTTTTGGGAGGTGAGAACAGAGTATTGTGGGCTGTCTCCCAACGGCGGACAGGAAAAGTCACTGAGGGTTTGCAAATAGTACCGTCTGAATTCTGAGTGGGATGGTCAGGTCCTGGTCTCCGGCCCTCAGCAGAATTTACTACCTGAGTACGATCACTGTCCGAACATAACATATCAAAAGCACATAAATATGTGCTCAGTACTTGGCGGGTGGCGCGCTGGTCGCGAGGCTGTTGTGTGTCAGATTCCCTGTGGTCTCTGGCCTGAAGGAGAAACTGTTTGACCAGAGAGAGAGAGAGAGAGAGAGAGAGAGAGAGAGAGAGAGAGAGAGAGAGAGAGAGAGAGAGAGAGAGAGAGAGAATGAATGAATGAATGAGAGAGAGAGAGAGAGAGAGAGAGAGAGAGAGAGAGAGAGAGAGAGAGAGAGAGAGAGAGAGACGTGTGCACGTGAGAGACGTGTGCACGTGAGGTTCAATTGAAACAAAAGGTGTCGCAGCACAATGAAAATCAATGAAAATCTGCGTCTTTGAGCGGTTGGATTACTCATCAACTCATTCAGCCCGACGGCCGTATATCCCAAAATTTTGAAGGCGCCATCTAATGACTATGCACCAGTTGCAGGAGATGGATCGACCATTATAATTCAAGGGCAGTGCCAGATTAGCTTGGCGCCGACAGGCGCCAAGCTAATCTGGTACTACCCTTGACGACATGCGCCAAGCTAATCTGGCACTACCCTTGAATTATCATGGTCGACCCATCTCCTGCTGTAGTGCGTCAGGGCTGAATGGGTTAACGACACGATCTGTAAAGGCAGAAGACTTAAGTCCATGTCATTATTTGCTAAAAGCAAGATTTGTATTGTATCACAGTGACACTCTCGCTTTTTACAAAACCAGTGGACTTGATCTCTTTTCTTTTTACATCGATAGAGCTGATGATTTTATTTTCCACGGCTTTCTTTTTTTGTGCAAGATGAAACCCGAAGGGCATTTGTGCGCTGGTCTGTGATTTTGGACCTTACGGCGTGAAGCCGTAAGGTTCAAAATAACAGACCAGCACACAATCCTGTCTTGTCCTGTCCAGTACAGCAGTGAACCTATATTGCTTGCAAGCATCACAGGTGAACATGATCCATTCTCGACTGTATTAGCGCAGCCTTTGAAGTATCTCTGCCTCTTGCAAAACACACCACATTCACGTCTGTGATACACAGGTGGAGTTAGGTAATCGGGGTTCAGTTTATGATTGCATCTCAAAATAGTGTGCTCGTTTATCAGCCATTATGCACTAGCATCTCTTATTAAAACATTACAATTTCATGGGGACGAAATAGTGTAAATATTAGACACGCAGCAGAAAACATCGATGATGATCAAACAGAATGACGCTACAGTGACAATAGTTACATTAATAACTATTTGGTATTTCAAGCAAGGTCCGATTTTAAAAAAAAAAAACACCAGCATACAGGTATTTCTGTGATTTTACAGCTCAGAACTGTAAGGTCAAAAACTCACAGATCAGCGCACATTAAATGTGTCAATAGGGGTATAGCCATGCACATTAAAAACGCAACCAAAAGAAGTCGCCAATTCAAAGCATAAAATCCAGGGCAGTCAAACGAACACGGATACAAAATAAAGCACGCAAGAGGCATAGAACCTCATGAACCCCCGCGACTGCGGGGGTTCATGAGGTTCTATGCCTCTTGCAACAGGTGGTTCTGGTTGTCAAGGGGTTTAACTCTGTAAACTGTATTTGGCGGCAGATATAATCGATAAATGCGTTTTTAAAGTGAGTAACTGTACCCTGCTTTTTTTTTCTTTTTTTTTAAGGAAAGACGGTAACAAGAAGCCCACGAAGAGGTTTACGCTTGCATGGAATCGTCTGATAGTTTTCTAAACGGGTGGGACTTTGTTTCGTGCGCTGTGAGGTTGCTATACACACTGGTTGGATGACCAGCGCAGTGAATCGAGTGAGACAACCGGTGTAGTGGCTACACAGACTTTGTTGCGTGCTCACTCCTCACTACGGGAAGCGTGCACCAGACGCACACAAAGTTAAGCATACGAAGCAGAGTGAATGGAGTTAGTTTGATTTTCGCCTCATGGTTGCATAAGGCTACTGAAGAAGCAGATGCATGCACAGTCCCTGTTATCATAAATATAGGTATTCTTTGTATTCCAAATAAATAAATAAATAAATAAATAAATAAATAATAAATAAATAAATGCGAGACCAAACGGCCGGGTTGACTGCCAGTGCTTTGTAATTTAGAAGAAACTACCAAGTAAGTAGGAAAAAGCACTGTCCGGGGAGATAATAATGCATTATTCATTCATTGCTTCCAGTCACTTGCTTACTGCATCTCTCTTTCCTATCTTTTGTGTGCTTTGACCAGACTAGATCTATGATAATTGGTGGATAATGCACAATTCTGTCCCCTGACTGCAGTGCTTTTCCCTACTGAAATGGTAGTTTCTTCTAAGTAAATGTGATCTTGTGTTTGTGTGTGTGATAAGTATGTATTGCATTCAGTTTGTATATCAGCAGACTTGAAGTTTCCGCGGGATCACTCAAGTATTATCTTATCTTATCTTATCTCATTCAGCCCGGCGCAACGTATTTCCCAAATTTGGGAGGCATCATCTAACGACTATCCACTTTTGCAGGAGATGGGTCGACCATGATAATTCAAGGGCAGTGACAGATTAATTTGGCGCCGACAGGCGCCAAGCTAATCTGGCATAATCCTTGAATTATCATGGTCGACCCATCTCCTGATGTAGTGAGTCAGGACTGAATGGGTTAAATGCATAATAAATAAACACACACACTAAAATAAATAAATAAATAAATAAATAAATAAATAAATAAAGTGACATATCAAATCCCACCCGCACCGCTTTCGGGAGTATTCGTGCCACAAGTACACTTCTATTCAAATGAGATGCTACGCATCTCATTTGAACAGAAGTGTACTTGCGGCGAACTCTCCATTTGGGTACATCTGAGATGCAGTCTTACAAATGCCAGGAGTTGTTTGAGTGAACTCTGCTTTGGAAGCGTGCGACCTATGTTACAGCATACGGTACGATGCTTCAGCACACTACCATACAATGTGTCTCAACACGTGAGCAGGAGGGTGTCTCTATCAGTGCAGAATACATCGCGCTGCCTGATTATCTATCGTGATCCTCCTCATTACACACAAATACTAACAATCCATCAATATTTGTTTTACTTAACCAACAAATGTCTAAACTGTGACCTTTTAAGTTTCAATGCACGCATTTTCACTGCGTTGTAATGTTGAAAAGTATGAAATTAGAAGAAATCTTTGAATGCAGAAAGGCTATGTGAATTATTTCTTACAGAGATAAAGTTATCACTCGCGCTCAGTCGAAACATTAGCTCGCATTTTATCGGTCGAACTGAGCACGATTGATTTATTTTGCATAACGGGGGTGACAGGCATAATTTAATTTATCTACAGAATGACTTTTGAAAGGAGTTTAACCTCAAAATCGACATAGTCTTTTCTCTTCGAAGTAGTGGGGTGCCACGGTTTGGTCGCTCTTACTTTACCTTCTCCCAACTAGATCGTTATGTGGCATTGCAGCGAAATAGTTACAAGTGCGGCGGAAACCGCACAACCCGTATCTCCACACGTGTAACACATGGTGGGAAAAACTGTCTGAATTGTATATTAAAAATGTTATCTCTTGATTAGAATCTTTAAATATATAACTATTGAACAAAGATTCAGTGGGTGAAACGTATAATTCTAAGTGCCACAATTGTAAATTTTATATTTATCTTTGAATTATCTGCTGTATTTTGATGCCATAATGGTCCGTGTAATTGAAAATAATTGTACATAAAATAATTGTAAATTGTAATTAAAAGATAGATGAATTGCATCAAAGGACATTTCCCGAGTTATAAAGCACAGCATTGGCCATCCTCTCTCCCCGCACCCCCCCCCCCCCCCACTCTCCCCCACCTCCCTCTTGTAATACAAACAGATCTCAAGGCACTTTTTAAAAGTGTAACAGACATAAGACACTCAAAATTTCCATTTGAATTTCAATATTTGCCAACGTAAAGATACGACCGTAACCAGCAATTTGCGTATGCATCAGATGACACAAAACATTACATGAAACATCCGAAGATGAAAACCAGAAGTTTAAACAATTTTTTTTATCAGTCAGTAGTGAGGTTTTGTTTGCAAGGAACGACCCCCAAGAACGAAAGAGAGCGGAGTCACGGAGGACAACCGGCTTTTCAAATAAGCATAGACAACACTCCGAACATCTCCAAGAGGCATAGATCCTCATGAGCCGGAGGGCTCATGAGGATCTATGCCTCTTGGAGATGTTCGGAGTGTTGTCTATGCGTGAGGTCAGTAGAAGCTTGTTATTCTCCGTGACTTCGCTCTCGTTGTTGGAAGTCGGACGTCGCAAACGAAACCTTGTTAATAGGCGCCGATGAAAGTCTCAGTGATAATATTCTGGAAATGACAAACACAGACGCTAATGCCGCCAGCGGCCAAACAATGAGATGCCCGTGAGTCCCTGGATTCCTGTGGCTCATGAAGATCCGGACTTCTTCTTCTGTCGAGACTGAACTCCAGACTGGTTGTCTCCCTCGATTCGATAACACTGATCAGCGGTAGCGAGTCGTGGCAGATAACCCGGATGTCTGCATGATCTCTTCACTAAATTGTAGGTTACGAAACAGACCATTAACTCATTCTACCCCAGACACACCACAGCAAGATAAGGATCGACCATGATAGTTCACGGGTGATGCCAGAATAGCTTGGCGCCTATGGGCGCCAAGCTATTCCGGCATCACCCTTGAACTATCATGGTCGATCTGTGTCCTGCACTGCTAATGCAGTCTCCAGAGGACAACGGCAAAATTTGGGGATTTCGGTGTTGGGGTAGAATGAGTTAATTAAACCCTTCTCCACCCGTGGACGTGGATTGTGTTTCTGAAGACTTCGTTAATTTTACACCAAAGAGGCCCAGCCGTCCAAGGAACGTAGATACAACGTGGTATAAGCAAGAGGCATAGATCCTCATGCGCCCCCGCAGGTACGGAGGCTCATGAGGATCTATGTCTCTTGCCTTTGGTGATGTTTGCACTATCCCGGCAGCGATGGGATAAACTACGAACGAACAACATTACGTCATGTGATTAAACGAGAGTCGATCCCACAAAAGCAATATTATCGATTCTCATAACCCCCTGCGGCTGCAGGGTATCATGAAATTCTATGTCCTGGCACATTGGGTAATTTTAATCGGCAGCAGAGGGGGAAAAAAGTGGAAACAAATTCAAAACAAAGTACGTATTCACAGGACTAAAACCGAACGATTTAAATTACTTCGTCAACAGAGTATAGATGGAAATAAACGTGATGTAGTTGGATACTATCAAAACAAGAGGTATAGATTCTCATGAGGATCTATGCCTCTTGTAGATGAGACTAGCGTGACAAATGCGAGACCGAAACAAGACAGACACACCGTGCAGAATTAGCATTCATGAGACGCAAGCGAGAAGCAGATTACAATCATCGATCGAATGCCCTGCAACTTCTACATTTACGAAACACACATGTAAAACTGTAGTCAGCAAGAGAGATACATCATGAAGCAGGTGCCTATGAAGAACTGTGCCATCAGCAGGTGTCAGGCATTTGTTTCTGAGGTTGCATGCGGAATGTAGCATCAAACGAATGTCCGATCGCTGTTCTGTCATGAACATAGATATACATAAAACTTATTGTTAGATTTTCTCATTTATCCCCTCATCTTGCGATGCGGCCAGGAAGATCTATCCTTTTGCAGCCGCGAAAAAAAGGTGATTAGAAATCTAGAAACCATTTTCGGATTGAGAGAGACGCACTGTCTAGCGTCGGTTCTCAAATTTCGATCGAAAGCTTGCTAAGAGGAGTTAGCGATAGACAGAAGGACGAAATACAGACGACGGGTCAGTTGCATGAGCGAGTTTAGTCCTGCGCGAGCCACTAAGCAAGACGCGCCGCTATAGCGGCACGCCTTGCTTAGTGGCTGGCGCAGGACTAAGCTCACTCATGCAATTGGCCCCAGAAGAAATATAAAGACCGATACAGGAGACAGACAGACAAGTAAATTACGCGCAGGCAGACACACAGACGCACAAACAGTCAGATAGATGCAGACAATATTGCCGCCGACATCTGGCAAAGGTCAGCAAGTCCATTTTTTTTTAAGTGAGATTTTGATTGTTACACAATCAAAATCGCGCTTTTCTCAAAGTGGACGCATTGGCAAAACGTTAGTATGTCCATTTTTGAGAAAAGTTAGATTTTCATTGTTATGCAACACAAATCGCAATGTTCAACATACAACAAACAGAAATCAACATAAAACAAACAGAAATCAACATAAAACAAACAGAAATCAACATAAAACAAACAGAAATCAACATAAAACAAACAGAAATCAACATAAAACAAACAGAAATCAACATAAAACAAACAGAAAGGAAAGAGAAACGGACGACAGGATAACTCATTGTGCCCCAGGTAGGAAATGCCCACATTGTGGAGTTATCCTCAGAGGGCTGCATTACAATTCAGGAGACAGATCAACCATAATAGTTCAAGGGTGGTGGCAGAATAGCTTGGCGCCTAGCGCCAAGCTATTCTGCCAACACCCTTGAACTATCATGGTCGAGCCATATCTTGCTGTGGTGTGTTGCGGGCAGAATGAGATAATGAGACACGGACGAAAGGATGAAGGAAGGAAACAAAACAGTAATGAGAGAAAAAATAATAATGCTGCTGCTCACTACAAAAAGATCATGACAACGGTGTGATAGTCTTTGATTTTGCGACCTTGCGTGGGGGGGGGGGGGGAGGAAGGGGGGGGGGGTTATGCCCTACAATCTTGATGCATGATTGGCGTGAATGAAACGTTTTCGTCCTCGTGATCCGTGAAAAAGGGTCGTCGTGAAACGTGAAAGCCCAAATAACGTTTTCGTGATTTCGTGACACGTAAAAGTCTGTTGCCAGAGTATATATTCTAGTCAGAAACCTCATCAACTCCTGGAAGAGGTAACGAAACAGGCACCGTTTCTCTTCATCGTTCCTTTCCTTCGTGAAACGGGAATGTGTCCAGTGTTATATTTTATAGCCGCAAAATAAATCGTTGTGAATCCGTAAGTGTACCCCCCTCCTCCCAACCCTAAACCCAATATCCCCCTCGTTGAATGATCTTTTCGGGAACAAATAAGGTCTAAGGTTTGGGAGGAGACTAATAAATTACGCCCTCAGTTTAGATAATTGTTCGACTAAAACGTTTTCCGACGTTATAGTTGATACAGCAACTTGTTGGTGTGGGTGGATTGCTATAAATTTCGTCGGTGCTTCAATGCTCTTTTTCCCTGCTTGCTTGTTTGACGAACTGGATGGGCTGGTCGATAAATAAATTGGCCGAACATTCCGAATGCTGGATATACTTTTAGGGAAAAATGCGTACAGAAAACAACTACTACAAATTGCAATCAAAGGTAGAAAATATTCCTTTACGTATTAGCGCTCATAAACAAATCCGTAGCACATTCACTCCGTAAGACGCCACGTCAGGGACTGGATCGGTCACTATTTGGATCGGTCACGATACTTTGATAAATCAAGGGTAGTGCCACATTAGCTTGGCGCCTGGGAAGGCGCCAAGCTAATCTGGCACTACCCTTGATGTGGTCGGCTTATCCATCCATATGCTTCATACACATCTCCAAACATTGCACGTTTTATGATAAGGTGGAAATGAGTTGACAGCAATATACAAGCAGTAAAAAGTTCTTAACAATCCGACAAAAATGGAAGCCTGAGAAGGCGGCAACCTAATCTGGCACTACCCTCAAACTAACACGATCGATTCATCTCCCACAGCTGAAATACGCAGTTTAATACAGGCCTCCGAAAGTTGCATAATCCATTGTTAGGTGTAAATAAGTTAAACAGCTAAATGCACGTGCTGTAAATGCATGTAACACGTAACGATCAGACCACGTAAGTGAGAAAGCAATAAATGTACCGTCGGTGTAAAAGTCAGCCTTGTATCTGATATACATTTATTAGAAATACTGACGAGCAAAAGAAATACGGCAATTATCTGAATCATCGGAAACACCGCGAGCAAAAGAAATGCGACATTATTAGATTCATTGAAAACATTGGAGTGTTTCTGATGATTAGCATGATGTCGCATTATTTTCTTTTGCTCGTCAATATATGCAGCTGACCAGTTGCACCGTGGGCATATTTTAGCATCTGACAAAATGAATCCAATAAAATGAAAAAGTAAGCGATGTGGATTAACAAGAGATAACACCGGATGATCAGACAAAATGATAAAAACAACCACAACAAACAAGAATTGACCAGAACCGGTACTTAAACCCCTTCACTGGCGAGAATCAGTAAACAGTTTATCCAGCTGCAAGAGGTATAGATCCTCATGAGCCCCCGCAACTGCGGGGGCTCATGAGGATCTATACCTCTTGCTGACATGTCTTTGTATCCATGTACCTTGGACGGCTTTGGCGTTGGTTTAACACAGGTTTAACCCATTCAGCCCAGACGCACTACAGCAGGAGATGGGTCGACCATGATAATTCAAGCGTAGTGCCAGATTAGCTTGGCGCCTGTCGGCGCCAAGCTAATCTGGCACTTCCCTTGAATTATCATGGTCGATCCATCTCCTGCAACTGGTGCACAGTCATTAGATGACGCCTCCAAAATTTGGGAAATACGGCCGTCGGGCTGAATGAGTTAAGGCGCATAATCTGCGTCCACCGGCTGTGAACGGGTTCAGAGATAACATTTGGCAATCTAACAAACGAGGGAAAAAAAAAAAAAAAAAAAAAAAAGAAAAAAAAAACCCGAAATAAATTCACAGATATAAACTGACCAAAAGTACTCACTCAGGTAGCGGATAGCTGGACATAGTGTCCGCTGTTTCCGCGGTAGTCTCATGAAACGCCAGCCTGGCCCTAACCGTGACTGTACAGGTCTCTCCTAGCCGTCTGGCCATGCACTGAGGTCTTTTCAATGGTTTGTGTGGATCAGCACAGGGTCCTCATGGTAGAGTAGTCCAGTGCAGAAACGTTTACGAATGCGGACACAAAATCGATAAGCACAGCCCGAAATTTTAAAACTCCGCGAATGACATTTCACTCACTTTCGTTTGCACAGCTGTCAGCTGGTCATAAATCTAATTGTTGTGCTTGTTGCTGTTGTTGATGTTGCTGTTACTGATGTCGTTACTTAGTTCCTGTCCCAGTTTCAGTCGTCGAAGCAATCGCCAACCAGATAATCCAGTTTAGATAGAAGTGACCAGGTATCCCATTTTCCTCAAAAGTGTATTCGGCGAAGACAAATGAAGTGCAGGTAATCTCAGGTAAAATCAGGTGAAGTTATTTCGCAAAGAATATTTCGCAAGCTTTGTTGCTTTTGTTGCTGTTTTCCTCGTTGCCACTACGTGGACCTCTGTTGTTGTTATTGGTATTTATTTACTTCTCACTGCTACACGTCTTTTGGTATTTGTCCCACAATCAACAAGAAGAAATCTTCAGACTACGTCGCAAGCTCATCATTTCTTTGAGATCGCGTTCTGCCGAGGATCAGGAAGTAATCTGTCTTATCAGTTTCTGAAAACTCAGCTGGTTGTCGCTGCGCAGCTGACTGTCGACTGTTCCGTGGACAATCTAGACAGCTCTTTTCTCCACTTCAGACGGCGGTGACTCCGCGCCACACGCACGTGGGTTCCGGCCTCAGACGGGTGACAAAATCGATAGCGCACCGTTCAGTGGCACTATCCCGTCTTTAATGGCAGCTCAGCAGAAGCCTTCACTGCAAGAAACATATTTGTGGGTAGAAGTGGAAAAAATCTGCGTCTGGTCTGTGATTTTGGACCTACGGCTCTCAGTCGTAAGGTAAAATATCACAGACCAGCACGCACAAGTCTTTCTTTTTGTCTACCGTATTTTAAAAAGTACGGTAGACTTTGAAATATGGCTGACCGGAGCGCATTCCGGAGCATGCTCATGACGTTTTTGGCGTGCGGGGCAGAAATTCTGGCAAAGAAGTAACAAGATAAAAATGACGTCACGTCTAGCTACGCAAACCTTGCTAGAGAACGACTTTATGGCGCCAAAGCGCCGTGTGTGTGTGTGTGTGTGTGTGTGTGTGTGTGTGTGTGTGTGTGTGTGTGTGTGTGTGCGTGCGTGCGTGCGTGCGTGCGTGCGTGTGTGTGTGTGTGTGTGTGTGTGTGTGTGTGTGTGTGTGTGTGTGTGTGTGTGTGTGTGTGTGTGTGTGTGTGTGTGTGTGTGTGTGTGTGTGTGTGTGTGTGTGAGACAGCGACTAGAACCCGCGTTTCAGGACGGACAAGCTTGAAATTTTAGGATATTGTCCTAAAAGAATTATCTCGGGACATTTGTTTTCGATGTTTTGATTAAGATGCTCATTGGCGAGAAAATGGCCCTTTCACAAACACCGCCTGATCCACACTGGAGTCCGTAATTTTTCTTATTTTTACTAGATATTTTTCATATAGCTAGATAAAAGGAAGATATTGAATGATTTCGTTAACCAGCATTGTTCCTCTAGAACATTTTGAGTGATTATTAAATGTTTTGAAAAAATATATATTTTCACGTTTTTTAGATTAATTTCACGAATTATATGGGTTAATCTTAAAACAATTGAATCTTTTTTTGTTTACAAAAGAAAACAACAACAATCTTCTCATTAATAATCGCACGATTTTTTGTATACGGTATTTACATAAGCCTACAGTTTGCCTCTGCTGTCGGGTACGATTAGGTCAATTGTGACCTGTATGCCCTAGATGTGAAAATCAGACAATTTTCTGCTCCACTTTTTCGGAGTCATTTGTAAAACAGTTAACATAACTTTAATTTTTCTTTTACGAAAAATCTATCTTCTCATTAATACCCGCATGATTTTTCATAAACAGTGTTGGCATAAGCCTGCTATTTGTTCCGGCCTTGGGGTAGGATTAGGTCAAATTGTGACCTGTAAGCTCTAGGCATGAAAATCAGCAAGACAATTGCAAAGTTGATCCTCTGATACGTCAAATGTTGGTACTGCGATGATGACGTATAACATCGAGTCGTCACTATGAACACGGCGTCGTGGGGCTAATGATGCCATAACGTGAAGCTTGAAGTGACATTTTCGCTGCCCGTGCTATTATTCTTCTCAGTTCAGAATAGCTATGCTATGCCAGACCACAGAGTTTACGAATGGCGGGAATCGCCATGTGTTCGTCTTTATTTCTGTGTGCCAGTGTGTGTGGATCAGAGGGTGGGTTAGAGAAGAGGGAATGGATCAGCATTATAAGCCTAAAAAATATGAACAACTCTGAATGTTCATAAAAGATAAACGCATCTGAGCTCCACGAACCCACTCAGAATGTAATGACGGGAAGCGCCGTCTGTCCGTCTTTATTTGTGTGCGCCGAGGTCTTTGTTGATAAGAGGTTAGCTTAGAGAGGAGGGAAATGCATCAGCATCATATAAGCCTAAAAATATAAACAACTCTGAATGTTCCTAAAAGATAAACGCATCTGAGCTCCAAACAATACGGTAGACTTTGGGATGAAATCCTCATCTTGTTTCTTTTGGTACTGTACAATTTCGCTTTCACGTATTAGCTAAATCCAGACCAAAAAAGGGGACTGCCAAGCGTGTAAAATGCAAAGAAAATCCCAGCAAAGAAAGAAACACGCTTAAAAAGAACATTTACAGCACAATTTATTTTTAGTTCAATTCAAGGGTCGCTCAATGCGTTAAAACGTCAGAGTGAAACAAAACTCACAAACTCTCGACCCATTTTAAACATAAAAGACACGATAAAATTCTAGCATTTATATCTTAACTCATTCTACCCCAGACACACCACAGCAAAATATGGATCGACCATGACAGTTCAAGGGTGATACCAGAATAGCCTATGGGCGCCAAGCTATTCTGGCATCACCCTTGAACTATCATGGTCGATCTGTGTCCTGTACTGCAATGCAGTCTTAAAAGGACAACCACAAAAATTTGGGGATTTCGGTCTTGGGGTAGAATGAGTTAGAGAACTACAGCAGACTCCGTTGTGAGCGACCACCCTAGTCAGAAATCGCCTGTTAAGACCATTATGGAGATGGTTGTAGCCCTCTAAACGATGGTCTTTAATGACAGGTGACACTTTTCCCCCTTCAAGACTTCTCTTGAGAGAGCACCTGTCATTAAAGACCACTTGTTTCTTGAAAAAAAAAAGTGTTCTATTGTAAAATGTATTTCTCCGAGGCTATCTCTCAAATATGGGAATTTCTGTCTTTTAGCCGTTAACCCTATGGCTGTCGGTAGCGGTTTTTGTCGCGATGATTCCTGCAGGAATCATCGCGACAAAAACCGCTACCGACAGCCAAAGGGTTAAACGCTGGAGGGCAAAGCTTGGCACATAGAACTCGCAAAACACTCCATCCATTCTAAACATCGGAAGTACCAAAGATCACTAGCGATGTCCTTTCAGCATCGAAGGCGCAATCATTCCTCCAGTGCCGAACCCGAAACATCGATTTTCTGTAAAGATCCCTGTCTTCCTAAATTAACGATTCTTGATAGTGACGTCTTTTGAGTCGCCACCCAACTATAACAAGGCCACATCCTCATCGTCAGCTCCGGTCTTTTCTTGTCATCTGTCAGTAAGAGCTTAACCAGGCCAATGCCAGTTGACGCAGAATGCGTGTCTGCAACCTTCGTTCACGCAATACCCCAAAACCCTAGCAATTCCGGTGACGTGGATTCAATGTGGTGTCAGCAAGAGGCATAGATCCTCATGAGCCCCCGCAACCGCGGGGGCTCATGATGATCTACACCTCTTGCAGTTCGATGGTGTTAAGACTTTCCCGGCGCTGAATGGATAAAAGCGGTCTGCTCCATGGCAGGCTTTGACTGCTAAAAATCGCTGGTTCAACAGGTTTATCAATGCTGTCTTGCCTTAACTAAGACTTTTCTACACTTCACAATCCATGTCAATAGGCACACGCACCCCGGGAACGCTGAAGAAGAAGAAGAATAGGCACACGTACCAGAGGTTTTCCGCTGCTTTTTTTTTTTTAAATTTTTTTTTAAGCGTAACGGAAGGAGCTCTCGTGCGTACCAGCTTGAAAAAGAGCAGAAAAGTCTTTTCTTTTACGACACTCAAACTTCATAATTCAGGTTGGCCCTTTCGTCCGCGAAAGACACATTAACAACATGTATTAACTCATTGTGGCCGAGGTGCGAAATACCCACATTTTAAAGTTATCATAAAGATCTGAGGACTGCATTACAATTCAGGAGACAGATCGACCATGATAGTTCAAGGGTGGTGGCAGAATAGCTTGGCGCCTATAGGTCGTGGTCGAGCCATAGCTTGCTGTGGTTTGTCACGGGCAGAACGAGTTAAGAAGACATTGCAATATATTAACCCTTTAGTGCCTGGAGTAGGTCTGGAGCAGGTCGCTTTAGATCTTCATTGGCCTCGCCTTCTTTTCCACAGTAGAACCTGTTTTGATCGAGCAACCAATCTTTTTATATAGAGAAAAAAAAACGTGGTCTTAAGAGAGGAGCTTTGAAGGGGGAAAAGTGCTACCTGTCACTTTACGCCACCAGCAGGTGGTTACAGCTACCTAAATGCTGGCCTTAACGACGAGTGATTTCTCATAAGGGTGGTCGCTCACAACAGGTTCTGCTGTGTTCGTCTATAACGGGCGTAGATTCTCATGAACCCCGCACTCGTTGCCATCCAAAATCAGGCGTAGATCCTCATTAACCTGGACAGGCCGAGTGGGTGCGCCTTTCACAGATTAATCCCTTGACAGTCGAGGAAAACTGAACACACCCTAACTGCAAGAGGTATAGATCTTCATGAGCCCCCGCATTTGCGGGGGCTCATGATGATCTATGCCTCTTGCTGAACCACTTTTGCGTCTATGTCCCTATGGCTTTGAAGGCTGTGGGCCTTGAACGTTGGATTTACGATGATTTCAAAATCTGCGGCGCCCACAGGCAGAAAAGAGGGCAATATCACTTGTTGACTCCATGTTCGCATTCCTGTTCCGAGTGGTTGTGTCGTGTCCCTCATCTCCACCCACCAGGCACAGATCCTCATGATCCCACGCAAGCTACGAGGGCTCATGAGGCTCTATAGGTCTTGCCAAATTTTCTTTTCCGGCTGCTTTTATAACACGATCGGACATAACAAAAGTAGGATACAGCAACGCATTGCAAAAGGCCCCAACTTATTTTTTCTCTGCAAATTATATTCCACTTCGCTTATGACAAGGTCGAATAAACAAAAATCGCATATAACAACACCTTTTCTGAGGACCCGACCACACTTTGCCTAAAAAATTACTTCGCTTATAACAAGCGTTGGATATAACATCAACAAATGTCGCGTTCTCTGGCGTCGAGTAGGCTATTTCGCTTATCATCATCATCAGTCCCTTGCCCGAACTGGGCGTTGGGGGGACTGAAAGGCAGCAGCAACAGACAGTGCTCTCCACTGAGTTCTATTTTGGGCGGTGGCAAGCAAGTCTGGCTTCTCGAGTTCGGTCCATTCTTTTATGTTTTCGCTTATAACGAACGTCAGATATAACAAAATGCTTTCCGCCCCCCCCCCCCCCCCCCCCCCCGGCAATTTGTGATATCCGAAGTTCTCAGTTTAGATCTGAGTTAATCCGGCTGAACAGGATATTGGGAGTGAAAATCTATTAGACTAGTATTACCATGTCTTTGTGCGCGTTTATGAAGAGGCCAACCCTGATTAGCACTGAGGCAAAAGACTCCAGCAACTCAAAATCGATCGGCACAGAGCCAGATCTCTTCAGGTAGTCGTTGGTTCATGTACTGTATGTCTGTGACTGATGCTAACATGCATCCGGCACTGAGCAAAACGTCATCAGACAGTCTGTGTCTTGATGGGTGATGTATCTCTGTGACTGAACTCTACACGTTGTTTGGCCCGCAGTGATCTCGAGTATACGTAGTCAACATTGTTGCTTATATTCAGCGTGGAAGCAATTGAAAATCATGAAGTTCTGCCAGTGCACGCAGATTGTGTTTCTGAAACCTGTGCTAATTCCACGCCAAAGATCCCATCCGTCCAAGGAACATGGACACAAAGTGGTGACCCGCAGGAGGCATAGATCCTCATGAGCCCCCGCTACTGCGGGGGCTCATGAGGATCTATACCTCTTGCAGTTGGATGATGTTCAGTTTTTCTCAGCAGTGAACGGGCGAAGACGCATTTGACAGTAACAGGTATCCAATGGCACAGAGGTAATATTGTGTTCACAGATCGGATTTTGTACTGAAAGATGATGCATTTAGTCGTCAGGAGGTTACCTGTGACACAGAGCTAAATCCCTGTAGTCTTCTTCGCTTATTACGTGGTCGGGTATAAATAGTCGGATATAACGCAAGTCGTAGATAACACTTTTTTTCTTCTTGAGGTCCCAACAGCACTCCTTCGAAATTTCTTGGCTAATAGGACACTTCGTATATAACACGGCAAGACATGGGGTGTAGGGGGCTCTGGATAGAGGTAGTACCTTTGCTGTTCGGCAACTGCATCCTACACTATGATAGGACGGACGGGCATCACTGGTCCTCGTCCATCTCCTTAATCTCTCACGTGCTGGCTCCAAGCGCCACACCCTGGCAAACCACCTCAGCTGGTGGGCTGAACTACGTGAGGGGGTGGTGTTCACACTGCACCACTAGGTGGATGAGCTGGTTTTTGACAGCCAACGGCTAAAGGACGGAAGAGATCAGGCTTGATCCAACGGCCAAATGTGGGGGTGTACTAAACCCATCAAATCAGGAGTGGCCGAGCCCCGAAGCCAGAGAGCTGACTGTATTCATGCACTGTTCTGGCAGCTCCTGCAGCCAAACTGGTGCCAAACGTATTGATTTGCATTCCTTTGGACTACATCGGCGAGGCCGAGAGGGGGATCTTGACGACTGGGCATCCCAGGATCTCCATACACTTCGTCCAGGCTTGCGCCCTGGAGAGGTTACACGGACTGACCCAGCAAGCACATATACTCCATTGTCTTCCGAGACAGAAGGATGCCAACAACAACATATAACAAGACAAATTGGGTTCCCTGGCGATTTGTTATATCCGAAGTTTACAGTACAATAGGGGGCAAGGGATCTAACCGTTTGTCTGTCCAGCGCTGAGTAATTCCCCTTGGTATGTGTACAGTTCTACCAGCGGTGGCCTCGCCTATAATGGTTTGTGAGAAGTTTACAATATTTTAATTGTACTAACAGCTGATGTGTTTATTCATCAAGAGGTAGCTAATGTTTGGTTTTGTTCTTTTATTTTGTTAATATTTATTTATTTGTATATTTACGTTCGCATTATGTTTAAAAAATAAAAAATAAAAAGCAAACAAACTTTGTAAAGCGCCTAGAGTTCAGTCAGGAGGTTAGGCGCTACATTATTATTATTATTATTATTATTATTATTATTATCACTATTATTATTATTATTACTATTATTATTACTATTATTATTATTATCACTATTATTATTATTATTACTATTATTATTTCTATTATTATTATTATTATTATTATTATTATCACTATTATTATTATTATTATTATTATTATTATTATTATTATTATTACTATTATTATTATAACTATTATTATTATTATTATTATTATTATTACTATTATTATTACTATTATTATTATTATTATTAGTAGTAGTATTATTATTAGATTTCGTATTTTAAAACATGACTCATTCAGTCATCACGATGGTAAAACCGACGGCACAAAGCTAAATTATGCTTACTTATTTGTCCTAACAGCTGAACCAGTTCTTGCAGTGAATGCGCATCTGTTCTTCGGTCAACACGAGTTAATTGATAAACACTCGTGCGCCATTTTATAACAAATCTGTGGTGGTCATGAAAAGTGAGGACCTTGCACTCAAAAGGTCATCGGGCCGACGTAGACTGCGGCTGAGCTGACCAGCGCACAGGACCGAAGACCTTTTGCTCATTAGGGAGAGTGCGGACGAGTGACTGATGAGAAGGTTTGCACGGGTGTTCAAAGTCGTGATGATGTTACATCGACGGACTTTGTCGGGTGTCGATCCAGCCAACGATCGTACGTTTGATCAATAAATGGGATGGTGTGCTGGTCTGTGATTTTGAACCTTACGGCTTTCAGCCGTAAGGTCTAAAATCACAGTCCTGCACACTGTAGGTGCTAATATCCGAATCCACAGTCCGGCACGCACTTCGGTTGAGTAAGTTAAGTCAATACTGTGCAGACGACAAAGGCTGACTTCATTCTCCAAATCCATAACTGCTTTCACAGCTTCCGGATTTACGGTACGCAGATGGGAAAATAACATTTGCTGGTATGTGATTTTGGAGCTTACGGCTGATAAAGTCCATTAAATATCCAACACTTTGTCAATAAAAGTACAAGGGAAGTGACTTCCCAAATGGCCCATTAATTAAATCTAGATGGTTGTTTCGTGTAACCCAGCGGCAAATAACCCAGTGGCAATAAAGGGTTGTCCAATGCACCAGTTCACAAATGATGCTTTTGAAGAGAATTCCGTGAAAGAAATCAGATGATAGTGCAGTGCCGCGAGGCACAAAATAGCAGTCCCACACACATTTGCAGTCTGAGCCTGCTGTGGCGTTAAATCCTTTCCTTGAGTGAGGCACTCCAGTTTAATCCAATTGCCTCTGTCGAATATTACCTCCAGCAGCTACTCAGAGACTAAAAATTCCAATGAACCCTTCACATTCATAATACACAGCTTCCATTTCTGTAGTGCGCCGAAGTGAAAACTGTGTGTACTGGTCTGTGATTTTGGAGCTTACGGCTGTAAGCCGAAAGCTCAAAATCACAGACCAGCACACAGTAAATAAAACGATAGTGCGGACAATGACATAATTTACTGATATGGTACATTAACTCATTCAACTCCGACACACTACGGCAAGACATGGATCGAGCGTGATTGTTCAAGGGTTGTGCCAGAATAGCTTGGCGCCCATAGGCGCCAAGCTATTCTGGCACAACACTTGAACTATCACGCTCGATCTGTTTCCAGAAGTGTAATACAGTATCAGGGGGAAACTTCAAAATTTGCGGATTTCGGTCCTGGAGCAGAATGTGTTAATACCCAGCACACTGTAAAGGGTACATTGAGAAATTTAGTCTCCGAGTCTCTCCTGCAGACAGCAGTCGAGCGAGGAAACTGACAGTCCCCTTTTTGGTCTGGGCTTCAAAGAGCCATTGTAGTGCCCAGACACCAAATGAACCCATGGCCTGCCACGGAGCTTACACTATTGCTTCTGAAATCTGTGTTCATTCCACGAACAAAAGCCAAGACAGTCCAAGAAACAAGCTGGAAACAAGTTGGTCCCCGCAAGTCCAAGAAACAAGCTGGAAACAAGTTGGTCCCCGCAAGTCCAAGAAACAAGCTGGAAACAAGTTGGTCCCCGCAAGTCCAAGAAACAAGCTGGAAACAAGTTGGTCCCCGCAAGTCCAAACGAAACAAGCTGGAAACAAGTTGGTCCCCGCAAGTCCAAGAAACAAGCTGGAAACAAGTTGGTCCCCGCAAGAGGCACGGATGCGCATGAGCCCCCGTAAATTGCGCGTCAGCTTTCGGGTGTGGATTTCAATGAGCCCTTGTGGTGCCCAACACCAAGACAGCCCCCTTCCTTGTCACTGCGCGTTCATTATTGTTACTGAATCATTGTTCGTGCAAAGACCAGGAGCCAAAACCGTCCAAGAAACATGGATACACATTTGTCTCAGCAAGAGGTATAGATCCTCATGAGCCCCGCATCTGTGGGGGCTCATAAGGATCTGTACCTCTTGCAGTTGGGTGGTGTCCAAATAATCTTCATACTGAACATGTAAAAGAAAGATCGTACGGTCCAAACTCAGAAGATCAGCGCACCCTCACACATTCTGATCCCGCCGGCCACGTGGAAAACGTCCTTTCATTGTGACACTTTTGTCATTTCTGCAACTTCCTCTGGACAGCCTAGCTAGCGTCTTGCGCGAGAGACTCAAAGACTCGCATTCTGAAGAAATCCTCGTCTTCAAGAAATGAAATGATAGCCAGGCTTCATCCAGTACACCGACGTCGGTGGAAGACCTATTGCTCACTGGGCAATCTTCGCGCCATCGAAGCCGAATCCACACGCAAGCTCTCACCGATCGCTTTAGCCTATTAAACCCTGACACGCTGCCACAAGAAGTGGATGGATTGACTAGTATAGTTTATGGGCGGTGTCAGAACAACTTAGCGCCAGCAGGCGCCTGTGGTCGATCTCTCTCCAGAACGATGACGTAGACCTCAAAGGATGTCAACATTGTTTTGTTGTTGATAATTTCATCTTGAGGATGTAATTAGCTGGCACTGACGATCGAAATAACATGTCCGTTCTCACTGACACTCGGTATCTCTTTGTTGATCTATCATTCTCCTTTCAAGTGGCGCAAATGGCAGAGATAAAAAGACGACAATAGATGGCAGCACTGAGTCATTGTATTTCCCCCCACGTCTGAGACTCAAGCATGAAAATCTACTCTCCAATTAACTCATTCGAGACGTGCCGCCTCCGGATACGCGAATTAAAGCGGCGTATCCGGCGGCGGCACGTCTCGAATGAGTTAGCAATCTCTATTATAGATCTGCCACTTTTCCATCTCACATTATCTCTCTCGCTCTCACTGCATTGAAATGCGCGATTTGCATAGATTATATCGTGATCTTCACATCTTAACAAACTTAGATCCTCATGAGTCCCTGCGTCCTGTAGGAGAGTCTATGTCTATTATTGCTTACTCCGCCTCTTTCTCTGGCAGCCTATCTACCTCGCCGACCTTCAAACCCAAGACCGAAGAATGAAAATGTAGTTCCCAACTGAAAATTGGTATCTCACTATTTATGTCTCTCCTCCATCTAGTTTGCAAAAGACATACATGCCGATCCTCATCAATCCCTGCAATTGTAACTATTGCAGACACACTTTGTGGGGCTCAGTGGGGATCTATGCCTTACGGACATCTCTCTTCATCGTTTGTTCTGAAAAATCAATACTATTGATTTCAAGTTAACAGCCATCGTCCTGAGAGTCCAAAAACAGGTTTCAACAAAGGAAGCTATTTTCGTTGGGTCGGTCGTCCCAACCCGACCCACCTGCAAGAGGCAAAGAGGCTACAGGGGCTCAGAATCTGTGCCTCTTGTGGAAGAAATCGGTTCCATTTGAATCCTTCTTTTGACGGAGATCGGCGGTGTGAAGCTTATAACTGCACGTGCAATGGTGCACGGATTTGTGCAAGGCAATTTTCATTACGCAGCCCTACGCATTAACCCCGGATGGCAGCCTCAGTCACAGGTTAAAAATGGGCTTCAATATTGCAGACAAGAGGCTCATGAAACTCTATTCCTCTTGCAGATGGAAGGATATTCGATGCAAAACTTTTAGTTTCAAATTAGTGCCTAACATGCCATGCGTTTATTTTTTTTTACCAAACTTTTATTTCTATACGCATTGTCATTTATCTTTTCCACAGCAGTTTCACAACATTGCGTGCAGCTTTTTAAAATAAATATCTCCACGTAAATATTATAAAGTGCTAATTTGGCCATTTTACGCATGTTGTGCTATTGTACTTTTCTTTAGGCTACACAGTTTCACAAAATTCTGTTGTAGTTCACTGCAACTTTGCATACCCTCGTAAAATTGAATTACATTTTTACCCGCCATCGTGCAGAAAAGAGTTCTACTTATGCTGTGCTATTGTACTTCTTGTAGGCTTCACAATTTCACAAAGTTCTAATGTAGTTGGCTGCAACTTCGCATAAACACAAAGGCACCTATTACGCAGCCGCAAAATGAATGACGCGAAGCATAGTTTTGTTTTTGACTGGGTACATAAATTATTTTGAGCAACAATTTTTATTTGATATAGTGCCGATAAACAGACAGATGTGATGATTACTTGACTCGAATCAAATGTCCTCGTCTTACGACTCGGACATTTTGATTCGGGTCTCGTAATCACATCTGCCTGTTATCGGCACTATATCATGCAAAATGTTGCTCAATATTATATTATATTGAGCAGCATTTTTCTTGATATAATGTAATGCCGATAACAGGCAAATGTGACTACGAGACCGAATCAAAATGTCCGAGTCGCAAGACGAGGACATTTGATTTGGGTCAAGTAATCACATCTGTCGGTTATCGGCACTATATCAAGCAAAATGTTGCTCAATATAATTTATGTACCCAGTCCAAAGCAAAACTGTGCCTGGCGTCATTCATTTTGCGGCTGATTGCGCAGTTCAGACAAAACAGGTGAATGGCAGACGACAGCATATTGCTGTCAACTCAGCGCATAGATTTCGTCTGACTATGAAGACATCAGTGCATTGTATAAACCGTGCGTGTTACTGAGTAAATTCTACTTGTAACTAGATTACGCATAACTGCGGAAAATGCCAGCAGGTTTGTTTATTTAGTTCTTTTCTCAGGTTGTCGATATCGCCACTGAGCCGGGCTGACATCTCGTCAATTTCACTTGTCAGCCCAGCGACTCGCACGTTTCCTGGCGTCTTTTATTCGTTCGTGTGTGTGTAAAGGATATAAATTTCGAACCTTCATACACACTAAGAAGTATTTCATTACTGCTACACATAAGGAGCTTGTTAATGTTGCGGTATGAGCATATTTCGCGTTTCCGTTTTGAAAATGCAAGTATCATCAAGATCGAGTCTTCTTGGCGCGCAAGGGATTTTGGGAAGGAAAGTAAATCAAGCAAGTTCATGAATCTTAATTTGCTTGTTATACAAATATATCAATACATGAGTCAAAGAAGGATAAACTTTATGGAGTGGGTACATAGTACTGTACGTAAGTTGCCATACCATTATCATGCAATTTCCAACAGTTGTGTTCGAAACATAAATTTCACAATACTGAGTTACATTAAACAGTCTAAACAAATTAACACTTCTCTTCTGTCAAACTGACCTTACGATATACCTCGTACAATAAAATACCTGAGTGGCAACATGATCTTCATGCAAAATTCAACAGATTTTCACCGTACTCAATTGTATTAACTCTTTCTACCCCAGACACAACACAGGACGATAAAGATCGACCATGATAGTTCAAGGGTGATGCCAGAATAGCTTGGCGCCTATGGGCGCCAAGCTATTCTGGCATCACCCTTGAAATATCATGGTCGATCTGTGTCCTGCACTGCAATGCAGTCTTCAGAGGACAACGGCAACATTTAAGGATTTCGGTGTTGGGGTAGAATGAGTTAAACAGTCTCAGACGGGTACGGGTACAAATTAACTATTCTCTGTTGTAAAACTGACCTCACGATATACCTCGTCCGATATACCTCGCACAACGCAATACTTGTGTCGCAATACCATCTTCATAACTCACTGTGCCCGAGGTACGAAATACCCACATTTGGAGTTATCCTCTGAGGACTGCACTACAATTCAGGAGACAGCTCGACCATGATAGTTTAAGGGTGGTGGTGGCAGAATAGGCTATAGGCGCCAAGCTCTTATGCCACCACCCTTGAACTATCATGGTCGAGCCATATCTTGCTGTGGTGTGTCGCGGGCAGAATGCATTAACTCATTCTACCCCAGACACACCACAGCAAGATAAGGATTGACCATGATAGTTCAAGGGTGGTGCCAGAATAGCTTGGCGCCTATGGGCGCCAAGCTATTCTGGCACCACCCTTGAACTATCATGGTCGATCTGTGGCCTGCACTGCAATGCAGTCTTCAGAAGACAACGGCAAAATTTGGGGATTTCGGTGATGGGGTAGAATGCGTTAACAGATTGCCCTGCCACCTACTTGTTAAGTGTGTTTTGCACGAAACAGATAAGCGCTTTACGTGAGTCGCTAACACGTCAAGCTCTATACGAGCTCTGTCAAGTTTTCGAGTCGCCCTATTATAGTACCGCGGTCTGGAGTTGTCTCTAGCGGCTAAGCAGTTAGGACTACTACAGTTCACGAGAAAGAACGGCTATGTTAGTTCAGTGGTGGTGCCAGAATAGCTTGGCGCCTACAGGCGCCAAGCTATTCTGACACCAACATTGAACCATCACAGGCAATCTGTCACCTGTTGCACTGCACCAGGGCCCGAATGCGTCAGAATCCTCAAACAATGACCCCACAGTGTGTAGCCAAGATCACATTTCAGAAAACAATGAATCTTTGTCAGTTAGATTTTGCCGTGACTCCGACCTTTTCCGATTGGCTGTTCGATGAAGTCTCCACCGCACACCCGCCGAATGGGCCGCAGACCGTTCGAGTGGGTCTGCCTATCGATACTTCACGTGACTGTGTTACATCATGCCTCCCGGCTCAAGTGACGATCGGTCGGAATGTCGGTGGTTTCCCGGTGATATTTTAGTGCCTAGCAGAACTCGTATCGAATTCTTCTCTTCAAGTCTTAATGTACCTCATTACAAACTGTTTAATGTTGCACATATGTTATGGCTGATTGTTATTATGTTTTAGATGCTCTGTTGACACAATTCTGGAGACAGATCGACCATGATATTTCAAAGTTGATGTCAGAATAGCTTGGCGCCTAGAGGCGCCAGGCCAGCTATGATGACACCAACCTTGAAATATCATGGTTGATCCACATCCTGTCATAGTCTTTCAGGGCTTTCTGGGTTAAATAATGATTAAACTAGTTCAGTTTTGGGGGAAAAATCCATCTGCGCTTTGAATAAGAAATAAATTACTTACGTCGGTTTCCCCATGACAACTTCTGAGCATTCTAGGCTTTCAATAAAGAGACACAAATCAATATTCAGGGTTGTTTTTCTCCATCCGTTTTCCTTGTTTTGCAGTAAAGAGACGCCTTTTATATCTTTGATACATGTAATTATAATATTGAGAACCCTCTGAATTAACACATTCGAGACGTGCTGCATTTGGATACGCGGCTGTATGCCGCGTATACAGAAGCGGCACGTCTCGAATGAGTTAACACACTGAACCTCAAGATCAAAGTAACAAATGTGGTCGTTGTCCCATAAAGACAGCGTTACAGGTCAGCGGATCGGTCGACCATGATAGTTAAGGCGCCCAGCTGTTCTGGTACCAGCGTTCAACTTTCATGGTCCATCCGTATCTTGTACAGTATGACTGGAGTAATGAATAGTCTTAATGTATTTATATCTCGCTAACTCTAAAAAACCCGGCAGATTTGTGAAAGGACCAGTCAACTATGACATAATTTACATGCGAATATATTAATGTATTGATTTGTTCTTTTGTAATCCTGTCACAAACACTGCGTGAAGGCCGCCGTGAGATGGCCTTAGTCGCCTGCTCGGTGTTGAACCCAAATAACTAACTAACTAACTAACTAACTAACTAACTGCGTGAAACAAAATGCCAACATGTGCATAAACCGACAAACTGTGCATAAACATTCCACATGTCACTGACATTTTCACAGAATGTGCGTCATTCCAATATAACTCTATCTCACAAACCACAAATCATTTCGCAGTGCATCCAGTAAGAGTGTAGTTGTAACAAGTTAATATTCACATACACTTAATACTTCATACTGGAGTCTTGGATAAGAGGCAATGACATCATGATCATCAAGATATTTAACTTACTTGTGCATGCAGCCACCGGTACTGTTTACAGTAACGGTGGCTGCATGCGCAGTGGGGTTAATACTTATCGACAGATGTCTTTTGGAAGTTAAATACCCAATCTACTTTCGTATTTCAGATGCGTCATACCAGCTTACACGCGATACTATTACAAAGACTCCAGGCGCCAGGCTGTTCTGGCACCGCCTGTGAAGGAAACAACAGTAAGTCCAGAAATACGGTCATTGTATTGCAATAATCTTGCTTTTCACTAAAAAATAGACTTACCGTCTTTTTCCTTCACAGGCACTTTCAATAAGTATTACAGATCTTTTAAAAGGATAAAGATGAATTTACGTACTGAGCTGGCAAAAAAAGACGTACCGCACAGACAAACCTTCCGCCGATACAAGCAGCATTTCATCACCGTCTACCGTCGCAATGCTTTCGAAAGCAGTTTAACTCATTCAGTCCTGACATACCACAGCAAGACATGGATTTAACGTGACAGTTTAAGGGTGGTGCCAGAATAGCTTGGCGCCCATAGGCGCCAAGCTATTCTGGTACCACCCTTAAACATCATGCTCGATCTGTCTCTAGAACTGTAATACAGTCCTTCAGTGGGCAGCCGGAAATTTTGGGGATTTCGGTCATGAGGCAGAATGTGTTAAACCATTTCCTCAACAAACAAAAAATTTAACACCTACTGCACAATATACCTCGACGGGCACATTGGTTGGTCGCGAACGATGTCGCCCGCCCATGTACTGACCGTTCGGCTCCAGCGTAACTTCGCTGCCGCGCTGATCAGCACAGCAAGCACGTGCGTGCGCTGTCTCCAACCTGTTGACGCCGGCTGCGGCCGATTCTAAGACGTCTTGGTTTTAGGATCAGCCAGACCCGAGACATCATGCGACTTCGCGCGGACGTAAGGTTAGTATCATCTCTTTCAAAGCCATGGCCAAGTTTGTCTCACATTCAACATCGGTAAGCCTATACCCTTACGCACTTGTAGAAAAGGTCCGCGTACTAATGTCCGTTTTAGGTGTCATTTTTTGGTCCATTTTCTTCCCAGAAAACAAAAGACCATCGGTACTACGTCCGTCTAAGCTGATGTCGGCCCTTGAAAGAAAGTACGAATCAGCTGAGTATTACAATCTTTCATAACAAGTCATACGAATCAGCTGAGTATTACAATCTTTCATAACAAGTCATACGAATCAGCTGAGTATTACAATCTTTCATAACAAGTCATATAAGCGGCTTCGACTCAATAATGACGGCACATACTATTACACGTGCAACAGGACCAGGATGCCTAAACAGGTTCGAACGTTAAACGTTTAAGGCTTAACGTCTTTGGTACACCACGAAGGTGATTTCAAAGACGGGGCTCCGAATAGGGTCTGAACACATTTTGACCCCAGCTGGATTCGAACCCGGGATCTTTCGGACGATAGTCGAACGCTCTACCACCTGAGCTACCAAGGTCCCTAGGTGACAGGTGACACATCGTCTATGGTGGTGCTAGAATAGCTTGGCGCCTCTAGGCGCCAAGCTATTCTGACACTACCATTGAACTAACTGCTCTTTATCGTGACCTGTAGTCCACTGACACAGGGTGTTACGTAGGAGATTTATCTCCGACCTAAGAGCCGCTGTCAATTGACAACTTGTGTAGAGTCCCTCATCTTCTAGATGAACTGGAGAAAAATATTCTCACATAACGGCGATTATAAAGGAACTATGGAAAAAAATTATTGAGAGAGAGAGAGAGAGAGAGAGAGAGAGAGAGAGAGAGAGAGAGAGAGAGAGAGAGAGAGAGAGAGAGAGAGAGAGAGAGAGAGAGAGAGAGAGAGATTCTCACATATAGCGATTATAAACGAACTATCGGGAAAAAATATTCATTTAGAGAGAGAGAAAATCAATGAATCTTTATTTGACAACGGTAAAGAAATTTACACAGCTAGAGGCAATGTCTCTGAGAGAGAGAGAGAGAGAGAGAGAGAGAGAGAGAGAGAGAGAGAGAGAGAGAGAGAGAGAGAGAGAGAGAGAGAGAGAGACAGACAGACAGACAGACAGACAGACAGACAGACAGACAGAGAGCGACAGAGAGAGACAGAGAGACAGACAAAGAACGAACGAACGAAACTTTATTTTCCAAAGATTGAGATATTGGACGCGCAGGCCTTTCTTACAATCTGTCCTTGCTAAGCTACTTAAAAAAATAAAAGGAACATCAACCAAACGAGAGAGAGAGAGAGAGAGAGAGAGAGAGAGAGAGAGAGAGAGAGAGAGAGAGAGAGAGAGAGAGAGAGAGAGGAAGAAGAAGAAGAAGAAGAAGAAGAAGAAAGAGGCGTATACAAATTTATCGCCCCAGACATACACGGTAAACATGTAAAGGGCCACATGAGAACCGCCGCACAAACACTTACATCTCGCACACTATTCAAAGACTGCATCCATCCGCCACGAAGTAGATATTCAAACTGAGGAGACGGGAAAAGTCCTTGGAATCAGTTTTGCTCCCAGACGACTCTCCGCTATAAGTGTTTTTTCTCGAGGGACGCATCACTGGTTTTTGGCTGCGGCGCATCACGAGAAGAAAAAAAAATCAGACACAGGCATTCCACAGTGAATACGCATAGCCCGTCAATCCCAACTCTGAATAGATCGATCGATTTCAATCAAGGGTGGTGCTAGATTAGCTTGGCGCCTTTCAAGGCGCCAAGCTAATCTAACACTACCCTTGATATACAATGTAGATCCATCTGCCGATGGGGTGTCGGTTGGTTATGTGAAATTTCCAGCCGACTCAGATCGATGTACTCTAACCTACATAATACGCTGCTGGTGATAAATACATATTTTTAGGGGAGATTTACACTAACAGTGGGAATATTCTAGAGCCAGAAAGCAGCATGGAACGCAGTTGGTCACGTGTGTCATGATTGATCGATCCTTGTCGTGTGCTGGCCATTTGCCGCTACATGCACAGGTCAGCCTCAGTATATCGCGGTACCGGCCGAGAGCCACAGAGTCTGACCGGGTTATTGCAGTCCAGAATGTAGTAGTGTGAAGAAAAGCTACGTGGATAAACACAAGGTCCTCGGGCCTACGTCAGCCTTCGCTGGCCAGCCAAGGCTGACGTCAGCCCGGGGACCTAAGCGGGCAACCACCCTCCCCCCCCCTCTCCCCCCCCCCACACACACACCGTGGGAGCCATAGACATGTGCGCGGTATATCTGGTACCGCGGTATACCGGAGCAAGTAAAACGATACCGTGCTGACCTGTATCAGGGTGGTAACACATTCTACCCCAGGACCGAAATCCCCAATTTGTGAAGTTGTCCTCTGAAGGACTGTATTACAATTCTAGAGACAGATCGAGCATGATAGTTCAAGGTTGGTGCCAGAATAGCTTGGCGCCTATGGGCGCCAAGCTATTCTGGCACCACCCTTGAACTGTCATGCTCGATCCGTGTCTTGCTGTGGTGTGTCGGGGCCGAATGAGTTTGTTTACGTATTTGTGCAGCTTTATATGAGTGCCTGGATCAGACTTGGATGGTAAACTAGGCAGGAATCTCATGGCGACCTACTCCAGGCAATAAAGGTGTGAACAGACTGCAATATCTCCTTTAAAATATTTACTTAGTATGTCTCACAATAATGCTGGACAAAAGGGCTAACTAACATTCCTGACAAAAGGGCTAACTGACATTCCTGACAAAAGGGCTAACTAACATTCCTGACAAAAGGGCTAACTAACATTCCTGACAAAAGGGCTAACTAACATTCCTGACAAAAGGGCTAACTAACATTCCTGACAAAAGGGCTAACTAACATTCCTGACAAAAGGGCTAACTAACATTCCTGACAAAAGAACTAACTTAAATTATGAAGTTTGAATGTCGTAAAATGCAAAACTGTTCTGCTTTTCCTCTCCTTTGTGCACAGGAGAGTTCCTTCCGTTGCTCTCAAAAGGCAGTGAAAAACCTCTGGTACGTGTGCCTACCCACATGACTGAATTGTAACAAGAAGGGTAGGAAAGTCTTAGCGGAGGCAAGAATATACTGGAACCCCGTTGTATCGGCGAATTGTAGCAATCAAAGCCGGCCTGCCTTGGGGCAGATCGCTTTAAAGATAAAACCATAACACATTCTACTCCAGGACCGAAATCCCCAAATTTTGAAGTTGCCCTCTGAAGGACTGTATTACAATTCTAGAGGCAGATCGAGCATGATAGTTCAAGGGTGGTGCGGCCAAAATAGCTTGGCGCCTATGGGCGCCAAGCTATTCTGGCACTACCCTTGAACTATCTTGCTCGATCCATGTCTTACTGTGGTGTGTCGGGGCTGAATGAGTTAAATCTAATGCCGTACTCGAAGATGCTACAGGGATAAATGATTGCATTATCTTGCTGGCATCTTTCTGTCTCGGAAGACAATGGAGTATATGCGCTTGCTGGGTCAGTCCGTGTGACCTCTCCAGGGCGCAAGCCTGGGCGAAGTGTATGGAGATCCTGGGATTTCCAGTCGTCAAGATCCCCCTCTCGGCCTCGCCGATGTAGTCCAAAGGAATGCAAAGCAGTACGTTTGGCACCAGTTTGGCTGCAGGAGCTGCCAGGACAGTGCGTGAATACAGGCAGCTGTCTGTCTTCGGGGCTCCATTCCTGATTTTATGGGTTTACTCCCCCACATTTGGCCGTTGGATCAAGCTTGATCTCTTCCGTCCTTTAGCCGTTGGCTCTCAGAAACAGCTCATCCACCTAGTGGTGCAGTGTGAACACCACCCCCTCACTTGGTTTGGTCCACCAGCTGAGGTGGTTTGCCAGGGTGTGGCGCTTGGAGCCAGCACGTGAGAGATTAAGGAGATGGATGAGGACCAGTTTTGCCCGTCTGTCCTATGTAGGACGCAGCTGCCGAACAGCAAAGGTACTACCACTATCCAGAGCCCCCTACACCTCAGTGGATTATACACTAATCCAAAACGCAAGAAGTGTCCCAGTTAGCAACAGAACCTTTCAATACCACTTTTACGTGGGAAATTCCTCCACACCATATTTCCGAGTTTTACCGCACTGGGCGTTCTGGGATCCATAGTACACCTTTAGGTGGCAAAACAACCACGTCTTACTCTACACTAGAATCACTGACACGAAAGCCTGGTGAGACTCCAACAGAATCGGCGATTAGCGGCTCAGACTGGCGCAGCCGACAAACAGGCTAAGCGAAACTGTCACCTGCTTTGTTTGATTTTTGGTGACTGGATTCGTGTTGGGAAAGGTTCTGTAAAACAGAAGCGGAGTGTTTATATACTATAATTTGTAGACAGACCTCACGGCTTCCATTCTCAAATTGTTTGATTAAAAGTCACCTCGAGCTTCGCTCTCAGTGACTATTATTTAAACAGTTTGAGAATGGGAGTCGCTCAGCTGTCTAGAAATGACAGTATACGAATACTCCAATTTTAACTAGGCCAACGCTGGCCCGCGCATAGTCGTGCGCAAGCCAACATCGGCACGACTGTGCGCGGGCCAAATGAAGGTCAACGTCGGCAAGACTGAAGATCTTTGACTCGCTGGGTTTTCTCAATCACACAGCGGAGGACTGCGTCAAACTGAACATCTTCCGTGTACAAGAAACGCCGGATTCTCGTTATGCCTCGCCCACAGCAAAATGAGCCATTGTTCATCACATCATTGGCTACAACTTTAGTTCTTATGACACGTCGTCGTTTTCAGTCCACACAGATTCATAAAAAGCAAACGTTGCAGAATAATGTGTATA